>ML105629.1:32488-72061 GCA_003697995.1 Taxidea taxus jeffersonii | reverse complement strand
GCCCTGTCAGGAAGGAGGATGCCGGGAATTACCAGTGTGAGGTCTCCAACCCAGGAGATTCCAGTAAAAGTGACCCTGTCAGGCTGGTTGTGGAAGGTAACTGACAACTTTCCCAGTGTTACATCCTGGGACAATCACTCTACCAATGATGTACAAAATGGATAGAAGTCACAGGGGGCAGAAGAGCAGAATAGAATCAAGAGGCCATTTCAGTAAACAGGACGGCAGAGTGGTTAAGAGCTAAGTCTCCGAATCAGACATACTCAGTTTCTTTTTTTTTTTTTTTTACTTTATTTAAGCTTTATTTAAACATATGATGTAACCCCACCACCCTCACCCAACCCCTCTTCCCCCCACCCCCCTCAGTTTGTTTTATGACATTAAGAGTCTCTTTTGGTTTTTCTCCCTCCCGATCCCATCTTCTTTCATTTTTACTTTTCCTACCACCTTAACTCCCACCCCCGTTGCATCTCCACTTCCTCATATCAGGGAGATCATGTGGTAGTTGTCTTTCTCCAGTTGACTTATTTCGCTAAGCATAATACGCTCTAGTTCCATCCATCAGACATACTCAGTTTCTTATCCTAGGTCTGTCATTTACTGTGTGACCTCACACAAGATTCCTTTTTTCCTCTGTTAACCATTTTTTGTGCCATATAACACACATAAGGTTTATCACTTCAACCATTTTCAGTTTACAGTTCAGTGGCAACAGTATATCTGTATTGCTGTGCAAATGTCACCACCATCCATTAAACAGTCACTTCCTACTCCCGACTTGAACCCCGTAACCACCATCCTACTTGCCGTCTCTAGAATGTGACTATTCTAAGATTAAGTGGAATCATAACAACATTTGTGTGTGTATGTGTGTGTGTCTGGATTTTTTCACTTAGCATAATGTCTTCAGGGTTCATCCATGTTGTAGCGTGTCAGAATTTCATTCCTTTTTTTTTAAGATTTTATTTATTTATTTGACAGACAGAGATCACAAGTAGGCAGAGAGGCAGGCGGAGGGGGGGGCGGAGAAGCAGGCTCCCCGCTGAGCAGAGCGCCCGATGCGGGGCTCGATCCCAGGACCCTGAGATCATGACCTGAGCCGAAGGCAGTGGCTTAACCCATTGAGCCACCCAGGTGCCCCTCCTTCTTTTTTTAAAGCTGAATAATATTCCCTCCTGTGTATGTATCACATTTTGTTTATCATTTATCTGTCTATGAACTTTTAAGATTATTTTTCACCTTTTGGCTGTTATAAACAATGCTGCTATGAACATGGGTGTACAAATATCTACTAAAATCCCTGCTTTCAATTTATTGGGGCATAGACCCAGAAGCGGAATTACTGTATCAAATGGTAATTCTTTGTTCAATTTTTTGACAAACTCCCATACCATTTCCACAGTGACTGCACCACTTAGTCTCACCAGCAAATGGAATGAAGTTTCATTCATTCTCTTCTCCTTGCCATTCTCATCTTCGCCAACACTTGTTTTCTACTTTTTTTTGTTTTGTTTTGAATGACATCCATCCTAATGGGTATGAGGTGATATCTCATTGTGGTTTTTATCTGCATTTCCCTGATCGTGAGTGATGGTGAACCTCTTTCCATGTGCCTGTTGGCCATCTGCATGTCTTCTTTGGAAAAATGTCTGTTCAAGTTCTCTGCCCACCTTTTTTTTTTTTTTTAAGATTTTATTTGTCTGACAGAGAGAGACACAGCGAGAGAGGGAACACAAGCAGGAGGAGTGGGAGAGGGAGAAGAAAGAAAGCTTGCCACTGAGATGGGAGCCTGATGCAGGGCTCCATCCCAGGATCCTGGGATCATGACCTGAGATAAAGGCGGATGCTTAACGGACTCAGCCATCCAGGCACCCCTCATTTTTTTCTACTAGGTTTTTTCATTTTGTGATATTTATTATTTCTATAAAATTGATAGTGATTTCCCCCACTTCCAATTCTGATTTTAGTAATTTTAATCTTTTTTTAAGTTAAAGTTTTGTCAATTTTATTCATCTTTTTTAAGAATCAATTTTTGTTTTCATAGATTTTCTCTATTGTTTTTCTACTCATTATTTTATTTATCCCCACTCTAACCCTTATTATTCTCTTCCTTCTGATAGCTTTGGGTTTAGTTTGCTCTTCTTTTTTCAGTTTCTTATAAAGTTAGGTTATTGTAAAGTGGAAATAATGTCTGTCTGTAAGGGTTATTATATGGATCAAATGAGATATATGTATTTACCACAGAGCCTGGTACATACTAAGTATGCCATAATAGTAGCTAAACATTAATATTAATACACCAGGCTTGAGTTGGCTGGTGAAGAAAACAGAAATAAAAAAAGAAACAGATGGAAATGTATTATATATGGCTGTAGAAGGCATTACGCAAAAATCCAGTGGGACATAGTTCATAGACTGAACACGGGAAAGGATAAAAAGGCATCAAATGCAAAGTTTCAAGCCTAGTATGTTAGTTTTTATCCCCTGAGGTGTGACCAAACTGGGTCTACTTATTTATTTATATTTATTGGGAAAATGCCCATGAGGGAAAGACAGGAGTGGGAGGAGCCTAGGAGGTTGCTCAGACCATTGTGCAAATGTGACAGAATGAAGTTTTAGATCGAAGCACAGTTCTATAAGGGTATCTCTGCAAGGCTGATGTGAAGAGGGGTCCTTGAGCTCAAGTCACCCATCAGAGGAAAATGGTTTCTCACAGAATCGGGCTTATTTCATATCCTTTCCCCCTACTGTCAGAAGTACGGGCTCTGTGCAAAGGAGATGGGTGAATTCAGAATGCACTCTCCAGGCCTTCCGTCACTTAAGTCCTCACCACAAGAAACCCAAGGGGCACATACTTGTGGCTGCCACAGCTGGCACATGAAAAGGTGGGAAGTTATAGAAAAATAGCAATCAGTCTTTCTCACATTTCCAAAGCCCTCAAAAATATCTGAGTGCAGACAGGCAAGGATGGAACTGAGGTAAGTCTGATCACCAGCCCAAAAATACAGTGAGAGAAAAAAGCGAAGGATGAAGTCAGCTAATCACCGCACAGCAACCTTCCCACAGAAAATGTATTCCTTGAAGGAACAAGCAGAGACTACTACACGTTGAGAGTTGTCCCCCAGGGGACCCCACTGTGAAATGATGTCACCTTCATTCATTCTTCTCTCTTCTGTCCATGACAGGTGATTTAACGCAGGCAAATCCTGGCCTCCCACCTGGGGCTATTGCTGGCATCGTGACTGGAGTCCTGGTTGGGGTTGCTGTGATAGCAGCCCTGGTGTACTTTCTGTTGATCAGAAAGACTGGCGGGTATGATGACCTTTCCTCTTGTTCCGCTTTCTCCAAGGCTAACTGCCATGCTTGGGAGAGGGAAGAAGACTTTGCCCCTGTCTCTGCACCTGGATCTGCTCCTCCCTTCTTTCTAAACCCTTGCTTCCTGGCACTAATTCCTGTGGATCTCTTCTTCATGCTTCCCGGACCCCACTCTCTCTTGGACACAGTTATTCCCATCTGCATCTAGCTTAGAGGGGGAAGATCCCCCTATGTTTCTGTCTCCCAGTCAGGGAAGACAAGGTCCCAGGAGGAAACAAATAAGGAAATGAAAGGAGGAGCAGGAGAAAGTAGTCGCGTGCTCTTTTGACAGTTGTAGGAGGGAGGGATAGGACAGGAAGAGAACTTAAGAAAAGGCAAAAACAACCAAAGGCCTCTTGGACAATAAGTAAAGTGAGAAAAAAGCCAGCCTCTACCTACAGAAGGGGAAAGGTGTCAGAGTACAAGTAGGCTCCGGTGCAACTGATAAGCAACGGACCCACCTATGGATATCCAGCAAACAGTTGGAAAGGAACAAATCCTAGAGGGGATCATGGGTAGACTGAAGGAGGAGGCCCTAAGAGGAAAGGCAGTACCAGCCACGGTATAAATGAACACTGAGGAACCCCCAGGAATTACCTGCTGACCATGTCCTTCCTAATTCAAGAAGCAAAGGTCCTATGCTTGGGAATGGCAGTCACAGTGTCTGATGTTTATTTAGGGCAAGTGAGCTGCGTGATGTCACAGAGCACAAACCCTCAGCCTCCAACCACAGTAAGTAAAGCCACTCACCCAGTGAGACCTGGTGTGTTCCATCATGTGCCCTTCCATAGCAGGGAATCCTGGATTCCCAAACTACTTCTTACCTTCTGAACTTTCAGAAGGGGATGTCCATTTCCTAACCTTAAGTTGGCATAGGTCCTCACACCCTTCTAGCCACAAAAGATTCCCCTGAGACAGAGCCCTGGGAGAAATAGTCACTCTGCCTGGCCAAGCAGGCCTGAGCAAGATGGACCCATTTCCAGGAGTCATTTCCTTGCCCGCACTCCTCCCCTCCTGCCTCTATGATGGATGTGGGCATTCTCCTTTGGTGAAACTTTCCCTGTCTTATGGTGCGCTGGGTACTGTGGGCCTCAATGTCCCTCCTTGCCACTAAAGCCTGTTGCTGAGAAATACATCTGGGTGAAAATTAAGACCCTGTGAACTGGAAGAAATTGTCAGAAGTGGACTGGGGCCTCCTGTGGCTCTACTCTTGCCCCTCCTCTGGTACCAGTGCCCTGGGTCTGGACCACAGACTGAAGAAAGTGAATTCCTCAGGTGTTCAGAGGCCACTTCCTTACCCCACCCTCCTGCCAACTGCCACCTCCTTCAGCTAGAAATCACAACAGCTTAGGACCCACCTCCCCACTCTCGCTCTCATCCACTAACCCCCCATTCTACGGCCGTAAATGATCTTTGCATTTTCATGGATTGGGAACCCATCTTCTCTTTCCCCAGGTCAGGATCACTCTGACAATTTGTCTAAGGTAAGCACAACCAGTTTCAATGTCTCATGGAAGTATCTCTGTGTAGAATGGGTTATTCTTGAAGATTCAAATGTGAGATCAAATTTGGGTCAAAATTCCTCAATGCAGCAACAAACAAAGGATTACTGGTTAATGTCTCCCTGGAGTCTACCTCATTACAAGAATGTGGACTTTGGGGTGCCTGGTGGCTCAGTTGGTTAGGCAACTGCCTTCAGCTCAGGTCATGATCCTGGAGTCCCGGGACTGAATCCCACATTGGGCTTCCTGCCCGGCAGAGAGTCTGCTTCTCGCTGACCTCTCTCCTCTCACGCTCTCTCTCTCTCTAATAAATAAGAAAAATTAAAAAAAAAAAGAATGTGGACTTTGGAATTAATCCCATCCTGTGTTTAATCCTGGCTGTGACTCTCAGTAGCTCTGTGACCTTGGACAAGTAACTTGAGCTCTTTGAGCCATGGTTTTGCCATCTGTAAAATGGGCATGCTGTCTACTTCAAAGAGAAGTTGAAGGAATCAAACGAGACAACCCACTGGAAAGCACCCAGCATAGCGCCCAGCATAAGGCACGAGATGGTTCTCCCTCCTCTACCCTCACTGACCCTGCTCTCACCAACAAAGGATGATGTCCATTCTAATGGTTCTGAGGTCTTGGTTCCTTTACTTTACAATAATTTAACCAATTTTTTCTCAACCTTTCAGTAGAATACATATATATACCAAAAAGTGATTAAATCCTAAATATATTTTAACAATGTATAAATTTTCATGAGTTGACCACAAAAGTCACCCAGGTCAAGAAATAAAACATGTCATCCTCCCCCCCCCGCCCAAAAAACCCCTCCAGTTATTTCCTTCCGAAGAGTAACCACTATCCTGGCTTTCAATGCACTAGTTTACTTTTGTCTGTTTATGCCCTTACAAAATGGGATACATAGTGCATCCTTGTGTGCGTCTAGCTTCTTTCATTCAAAATTGTTTTGTGAGATGTCCTTCTATGCATTTGTAGACTGTCAGTTTTCTGTTGCTGTATCACTGAATTCCAGTATGAATAAATACTGTAATCTACCTCTTCTAATGATCACTCAACTGGATATTAGCAAGCAGAGTAATCTTGGCTAACAAAAGCCCTTCTCCAAAGCTGAAAGTTTCAAAATAGTGATAGCACATGGTGCTGAATAACAGCACACAAGGTGAGGGTCTGACCTAGGCTCTGATTTAACTGACCACACCGCTCATGCCTTTCAGAGTGAAGAAGTTGCATATTCTTCCCTGAACTTCAGTGCCCAGGAACCAAAGAAATCAACTTCAGCCTCCCCGTCCCCAGCAGACACAGAAACAGTGTATACGGAAATACAAAAGAAGTAACGTGACCTGTCCTGCTCGCTGTGCTGACTCTTTCCAACCTTCTCATCCCCATCATGAGGAGATCCCTTTACCCTCAGGGAGAAGGGGAAGAAGCCTCTTTCCCTACCTTATTCCCTAACGAGCACCTCCAGGCCGCCTTGTCACAGTCCCTCCCTTCAGTGTCAATACAGGAAAAGGTACATCCTGGATTCCTAGGAAACCCAACCTTCCTTGTTTCAATGACAAATGGCAAAGCGGACCTTGGGAAGTTGCCACAACCTCTGCCCCTCCTCCTTTCCTTTTTTAAACTTCCCTATTCAGAGCACAGTCATTCCCGCCCCAGTCCTGTCCTATTGGAGTCTAACTTGAATTTGCCATAACCTTGAGAGTCCTCTCCTGACCCAATGAAATGCATGTGCCAGGAAAGAAGAGAGAGAAGAAGTAAGAGTAAAAGTTTCCATCTCTTCAAAGCCCCCTGTGAACCCCACCCTGCACAGGAAAATATGCTAACCTGGGAAATTCTACACCTTTGTCTATTGTCAGAGTTGTCTACCAGGGCCTAAATACCTTAATGCTTAACTAGAAAGCCACCTAAGCCCTTTGACAAGCCCGTCTTCAGAGAACCCACTAGAAACAATTAGGAAAATTATTCACTGAGGTCAACAGGTGATTCCTAATGGAAAATGCAAAAAAAAAAAAAAAAAGAATATATGTTTCATAATTTTCTTCAAGGAAATGCCTACAGAAGGAGGGCTTTAATGCTTCAGGGAGCAGTCAACTCTTAGTAGAGATAATCAGCTGGGAATTTGGGAAAGGAGTCAGAGAGCTACACCCTTCAGAGATTATTTAAGTAATTATTAAAGAATACACTGTTTGGTGTGTTGGGTTTTTTTCCCTGAGATATTCTGCCATTGCAGTTTTTGCAAGTGCTTGTTCATGTGAAAGGGGCTATTTCTACTTAGCTATATAAGCCAATCTGACTCCCTTCCATCAAAGAAGCCGCCCAACCCCTTCAAAGTCCCCTTGACCAGGAGTTCCTCAAGGTGCTCATGTCGGGGGCTCCAAAAAAGAAGAGCAGCAGCAGCAGTTTTCCTCTTTTGTGGCTAGAACGGGTCTAGCTCAGTTCCCCGGCATCTTCGGCCAGTCTTCAACCACCAATATTTTCCATGTCTCTGCTGTGCGTGGTGTCTGCCCCACTCACTTTCTCAGGAGACCTGGTCTCTGCTAAGGTGTGACTGGTCCTTGAGAAGTGGGGTGCCCTGAAGGGAACACACTCACACCCCTGTTGGCATCGCTCACCCCCCAGGAAGCTGCCCTGGTGCAGATGCTCCTGGGAAGCAGGGCTGAGAAGGGTGTTAGGACAGGGGAGGGTGATAACTGGTTCGGAGGCCTCATGAAAGGCTTCTGAAATGTTTTCTCCCATGGGTGTCTAGGAGTGTCTAGGGTGTCTAGGAGAACAGAAAGGAAGGACAGGGGAAGGAGAGGCAACATATTTCCCACCCAGCCTCCTTCTAGACACAGTCTCTTTGTGGCTGTTGAGAAAAGGATTTTATTTGATATTACTTGATGTCATGCTGTGTCTGAGTGGCCCCTCGAAGAGGGCGAGTCGGGAATTCTGTACACTCAGGTACCTTGTTCAAGGGTTTTCTAACTCTGACACAGTCTGAATATACTTCCCCTCATCCATGCTATTCTGTGTTATTTAATTTTGTCTGGCCAGGGCCACTTCTGAATTATTTGTAAAATCTGCTTTATATTTATAATAAAAATTATGAAGTCAACATGAAGATGCTGCCTCATGGTTAATACTACTTTAGACAATATCTTCTTTACAGGCAGAAGAAAGAGAACTTGCTGAATTGGGAGTCAGAGTAAGCCTAAGTCTGCAGATACTTGATCCAGTGACCAGAAAATTAGCTAAAGTCATCTGCATGCTTGCTAACAAAGTGAGTCTATCTAGAAGTGACAGGCTATAGCTTCAACCTGCTTGGAAAAAATTGCCTATTTTCTTCTGAGAGAGATGATTTCAGGAGCAAAAGATCTCCAGGCCTCATTATTAGGGACAAGCAATGCTTCCTGCACGGGTGGCCCCGGTGAATGAGACGCAGCAGTACAGCTTGGGCTCAGAGCCTCCACAGGTCCAGTCACACAGACCCCTCTCTACCTGGAATAGCCTTCATTTACTAATCCCACTAAGTACTAACCTATTCTCTCATCTCCTTCACTTCAAGCTGTGGAAGCACGTGTGCTGCCTCCCCTGTCCTTGTCATCTGCTTTCTCCTGTCCCCTGTGCAGTGGTGCCTCCACACCCGAGACCACTAGATGCAGCAGAAAATCAGTATCTGTCCTTAGCCCAATTCAAAGGTATTTTCACCTTTGAAAGTATCCTCACATTGTTTGCTTTTCCAACGTCTAAGACCATGGACAACTTTTCCTTCTTGGACAAGCTCCTCCTTCCGCCGCCTGACCTTTGCGTCATGCCCCACGCCAGATGTAGTAGTGAGACCCGGACTGGATACTTCCACCACCACCCTCTTCCACAGCTTCGATGACCTCTCTGCAGATGGCTCCTGCATCTGTATCTCCAGCCCCTACGACTCCCCAGAACTCCTGATACTCACACCCAAACACCTTCTGAAATTCCTCCTCATTTAAGTTGCGCTCCCCCATCGCCACCCCTACAGCCCCACCCAGGGAGCTCACTCCTCTCTTTCCACACCACCACTATTTCCTCTGTGTTGCTTTTCGGTTTCCCAGATTTGGTACATCACAAAGCCTGATGGTTCTTTAATACCTCTCAGTACACTGTTCTGTCCATTCCCGGGACCCTATACAATCCAGGCCGTCAACAACTCTGCTGGAAGTACAGCCTGGCTCCTTGTCTCTGGTCTCTCTATTAAAATCTTTCTTGCTCACTCTTGCCTCACCACCTTCCCAAAGACTGGTTCACTCTCGTGCTCAAGGGTCTATAGTGGCCTACACTGGCCTATCGTGTAAGCTCAAATTTCTTCCTCTTTACTAATACTTCTTACTTTCTTTATCACAATTCTAGTATAACTCCCCCATTGTAATTAGATCTGTCTCCTTACCTGACCCTGCTCCTCTACCCCATATACACATATAATTCTTAGTCCCAGTGATATGCCTAAAAACAAATACCAAACAGGGCAAGGTTCTGTTATCTCACAGAGGAATTACCCCCACTGGTCATCACAACTCCGACCCGAGGGAAGACAGGGACACTGAGACTCAGAATACAACCTACCTGTGACTGCCATCTTTTCCTGATGACCAACTCATGTGTTCGTGAAATGCTTATTGAGCACCTACTGTGCTACAGGTGTAGGTGTCAGACCCCATGAAAGACACAGAAATGAGAAAGGCTAGGAACATAATGCCTAAGACAGGAGATAAGATGTGAAAAAGTATTATAATATAAAAATAAAAAGGTATAAATGCTACAAGAGAAGACAGAGAGAAATCCAATGGAAAATGTGATTGCATATTAGAATGACAGGGAAATTAAAAAAAAAAAACAGTTGACACTCAGGCCCCACCCCCAGATTCCAACTCCATTGGCGCCGGCTGGAACCTTGGAACTAGTGAGTGTTGAAAGTTCTCCGGATCCTGTTGATGTGTAGGGAGGATGAAGAGCCTCTGTTATCACAGGTAGGACTTGAGCCTCGAAGCAGTGGTTTTTAGCTAGGAATATAAATCGGAATGACCTGGGGAACTTTTCCAACATACATATTGAGCCCATGAACAATCCCTGAGAAAGCTGCTGGTACAGTGTGTCTGTAGGGGCACCTGTGCTACGCGGAAAGACTCCAGGTGATTCTCACGTATATTCCGTGTCAAGAAACACTGACCTAAAACATAGGTAAAATTGAAAAACTGAGGAGTTAAGAGTATAGTCCATGTGAGGGACATAAAATGAATAATCTCTGCAAGGCACAGAGAAGTGCTCAAAATAAAACTATCGGCAAGTAGCTAAACTTTAAGAGACTGCTGATAGCACCTGTTGTGAGGATGGGAAACAGCTAGTATTCTTCATATTGCTGGCGGAAGTATAAAATGACAAAAACACTCTGGAAAAGAGTTTGACATTTTCTTATAGACTTAAATACATAGTCCAGCAATCCCATGTCTGGGTATCTACCCAAGAGAAACGAAAACAGATATCCACACAGAATTATACATGAATGTTTCTAATAGCAGTATTCACAATCACCAAAAACTGGAAACCACAAATATCCATCAGTATGTGAATGGATAAACAGACTATGTTATATCCATACAAGGGAATTCTAGTCATCAATAAAAAGGGCACAAACTACCACTAAAATGAGATGCATGAATCTCCAAAACATTACACTATGCAGAAGAAGCTAGACACGAAGGAGTATGTACTATATGATGCCATTTAAATAAAGCCCAAGGATAGGCAGTGATAATTAAAAGATGTCAGGATTCACCATATGGGGTGGAATTAGCTGCAAAGGTGCACAAGGGAACTTTCTGGGTCACGTTTGACATCTCAATTCAGGTGGTAGGTACATGGAGGTATACATTTACCAAAAATCAAATGGTACACTTAGATCTGTATGCATTTCTTTCTTTTTTAAAAGATTTTATTTATCTATTTGAGAGAGAAAGAGAGAGAACACAAACATGAGCGGGGGCCAGGGTGGTGAGTGGCAGAGAAAGAAGCAGACTCCCTGCTGAGCAGGAAGCCCAACTCAGGGTTTAATCCTAGGACCCAGGATCCTGGCCCTAAGCAGAAGGTAGCAGACGCTTAACCGACTGATCCACCCAGGTGCCCCAGATCTATATGCATTTCAATGTATTTCAATTTTATCCCAATTCTTAAAAATAAAGTAAGTGAAGGAGGAACCAATTCAATCCATCAGGTACAAAACCTACCACCGCAATGTGAGCTCTGTTCATGCTCTCAAGGAGCTCCTCCAAGGTCATCCCTGTTTTGAAGAAATAGCAAAAAAGCCAAACATGGCCAGTCCAAACTCAAAGTGAAATGGAGACTAGAGACAAAAAACAGGGACAAGAAAACCTGGCCCATTTCCTTCTAGCACGCAAATACCTGAGTCACAGACGCATTCACTGTCCTCAAACCTTTAGTAATGGCTGATGGTGGCCAGCATCCAAGTTAATTGTTAACTAAAGTACCACAAACCAAAAGCCGGGCCAAAAAACCAACCAAATAATGATGGTAAGGCAACACTCATTCAACAGGGCATTTTATAGATCTCTGATGAATCATTCATTTATTAAACATTTACTGATGATTTCTGTATGTCAAGCACTAAAGCCAGGTGCTGATGAGAACATGAAGCATGAAGATTAAAAAATAAAGCCTTAAATAAATAAATAAATAAATAAATAAAGCCTTTACCTCGATTTTTATTCAAATAACTCTGCCTTTTTTTTTTTTAAAGTAAAAGGGGGGTAGGCAAAGAAGAAATAAAGAAATAAAAAAGGCTGGAAGGGAGGGGATTATGAGATAATTGCGAAAATTAGAACTGAATATTTTATGACATTAAGGAAGTATTAATTTTTAGTGCAATAATGGTATTGTGGTTATGTTTTTGTAAAGATACCTTATATTTTAGTAATACAACTGGAATCTTAATGAAATTATCTGACGTCTGAAGGTCACTTCAAAATAATCCAGGTTTGAGGAGAGGAGGATAAATGAAACGATACCGGCCACAAAATAATTGCCAAGGCTGCATGATGAGTGCATATAGATTCGTTTTATTATAGCTTTACTTTTGCAACTGTTTGAAATTTTCCAGAAAAAAAAAAAGAAGTCCTTGCTCTTTAGAAGCTTATAAAGAGTCACACATTCCAACAAATACACTACTGTGTAGCTTAACAAAATTTGACCAAGTGCAGTCAAGCTCCAAGGGCAGTGACTGCCCCCGGAATAGGCAAAAATGTCCGAGAAGATGTTAAAGGAGCATCCTCCCTTTGACCAGAGTCTTTAAGAAAAAAAACTACAGGCAAAAGGGCACACCGGTTGCACAAAGGCAACACAGATGGGAAGCAGCAGAGTTCACGCATACACAGTGGATGACTTGCTAGAGACCATGTCATCTAAGAGCACACCTTCTGGAGCCCCACTGTCTGAACTGAAGGTCCTGCTCCTAAAGGCATAGTCGGAGACTTCAGGCAAGCTACTTGTAATGTCTCTGTGCCTCAGATTCTTTACCTATAAACTGGGATTATAGCAATACATACTCCACAGGGCTATTGTCAGAAGTCAATGAGTTAATACACAAGTAAAATGCTTAGAAGACAGTGGGCAAACCGTAAATTTTAGCTGCAGGATACAGAATTAATATACAGGAATCTGGGGCGCCTGGGTGGCTCAGTGGGTTAAAGCCTCTGCCTTCGGCTCAGGTCATGATCCCAGGGTCCTAGGATCGAGCCCCGCATCGGGCTCTGCTCAGCAAGGAGCCTGCTTCCTCCTCTCTGCCTACTTGTGATCTCTTTCACTGTCAAATAAAATAAATAAAATCTTAAAAAAAAATACAGGAATCTGTTGCATTTCTTTTTTTTTTAAAAGATTATTTATTTATTTATTTGTTAGAGAGAGAGAAAGCAAGCACAGGCAGACAGAGAGGCAGGCAGAGGCAGAGGGAGAAGCAGGCTCCCTGCCGAGCAAGGAACCCGATATGGGACTCGATTCCAGAACGCTGGGATCATGACCTGAGTCGAAGGCAGCAGCTTAACCAACTGAGCCACCCAGGTGTCCCGCATTTCTATAGAATAATAACAAAGTATACCAGAAAGAGAAATTAGGAAAGTAATCCCACTTTTAATCACATCAAAAGGAATAAAATACCCAGGAATAAATTTAACCAAGGAGGTGAAAGACCTGTACTCTGAAAACTATAGACATTGATGCAAGAAACTGAAGATAAATGAAATAGACGGAAAAATATACCATGCTCATGAAGTGGAAGAATTGATATTGTTAAAATGCCCACACTATGGGGCGCCTGGGTGGCTCAGTGGGTTAAAGCCTCTGCCTTCCGCTCAGGTCATGATTCCAGGGTCCTGGGATCGAGTCCCACATTGGGCTCTCTGCTCGGCAGGGAGCCTGCTTCCCCCTCTCTCTCTGCCTACTTGTGATCTCTGTCAAATAAATAAAATCTTAAAAAAAAAAGTTATAAAAAAAAATGCCCACACTACACAAAGCAATCTACAGATTCCGTGCAATCCCTACCAAAATACCAACAGTATTTTCACAGAGCTAGAATAAGTAATCCTAAAATGTGTACGGAACCACAAAATACTCCACACAGCCAAAACAATCTTGAGAAAGAAGAACAAAGCTGGAAGTATCATAATCCCAGATTTCAAACAATAATCAAAACAATACAGTACATGCACAAAAACAGACACATAGCTCAGTGGGATATAACAACCCAGAAATGAGCCCAAGCTTGTATGGTCAATTACATGCAAAGGAGGCAAAAGTATGCAATGGGGAAAAGACAGTCTCTTCAATATATGGTTCTGGGAAACTGGACAGCTACATGCAAAAGAATGAAAATGGACCACTTTCTTAAACCATACACAAAAATAAACTCAAAATGGATTAAGAACCTAAATTTAAGACATGAAGCCGTAAAACCCCTAAAAGAAAGCATAGTGATCTATTGCATATCACCCTCAGCAATATTCTTCTGGATCTGTCTCCTGAGGCACGGGGAAACAAAGCAAAAATAAACTATTGGGACTACATCAAACTTTTTGCACAGCAAAGGAAACCATAAACAAAATGAAAAAGCAACATACTGAATGGGAGAAGATATTTGCAAATGCTATATCTGATAAGAGGGTAAAAATTCAAAATTAATGTAATGAACTCATACAACTCAACACCAAAAAAAAGTAATAATAATAACCCAATTAAAAAACGGACAGAGGAGGGGCACCTGGCTGGCTCAATCAGTGGAGTGTGTGACTGTTGATCTCAGGGTCATGAGTTCGAGGCTATGTTGGGTATAAAATTTACTTAATAAAAGAAAATAAAAAATAAACTTTGAAAAAAATGCACAGAGGACCTGAATAGGCATTTTCCAAAGACAACATACAGATGGCCAACAGTCATAGGAAAAGATGTTCAGCATCACTAATCATCAGAAAAATGCAAATCAAAACCACCATGAGATCATGTCATACCAGTCAGAAAGGCTAGTATCAAAAAGACAAGAAATAACAAGTGGAAAAGGAAGTGGGAAAAGGCAAGCCCTTGTGAGCTGTTGGTGGGAATGTAAATTGGAGCAGCCACGATGGAAAATAGTATGGCGGTTGCTCAAAAAATTAAAAACAGAAATACCAGGCTACCTGGGTGGCTCAGTTGTTACGTGTCTGCCTTTGGCTCAGGTCATGATCCCAGGGTCCTGAGATCGAGTCCTGCATTGGGCTCTCTGCTCAGTGGGAGCCTGCTTCTCCCTCTCCCACTCCCCCTGCTTCTGTTCCCTCTCTCACTGTGTATATCTCTGTCAAATAAATAAATAAAATCTTAAAAAAAAAAACAACAGAAATACCATATGACCCAGCAATTCCACTTTTAGGTATTTACCTGAGAAAAACAAAACACTAATTTAAAAAGATACATGTGGGCTCCTGGGTGGCTCAGTTGGTTAGGCGACTGCCTTCGGCTCAGGTCGTGGTCCCGGAGTCCGGGGATCGAGTCCCGCATCAGGCTCCCAGCTCCATGGGGAGTCTGCTTCTCCCTCTGACCTTCTCCCCTCTCATGCTCTCACTCTCTCTCTCAGATAAATAAATAAAATATTTTAAATAAATAAATAAAAAGATACATGCATTCCTATGTTTACTTGCAGCATTATTTATAATAGACATGATATGGAAGCAATCCAAGTGTTCACTGATAATTGAATGGATAAAAAATATGATGTATATATATACATGTAATAGGATATTACATGTATATATGTAATCTTGCCAGCATAGATGGTATTAGGGGTATTGCGCTAAGTGAAATAAGTCAGACAGAAAAACACAAATACGATATGATTTCACTTATATGCAGAATCTAAATAAACAAAACAAATATATTTATAAATACAGAGGACAAACTGGTGGTTGCCAGAGGAGAGGGGTGTGCCGGTGGTGGTGGGGGGGATGGGTGAAAAAGGCAAAAGAGATTAAGAAGTACAGACTTCCTGAGAGGCCTGGGTGGCTCAGTTGGTTAAGCGGTTGACTCCTGGTTTCAGCCAAGGTCACAACCTCCCAGTCCTGATCTCCCAGTCCTGATCAGCCGACATCAGGCTCCACACTGAGCATAAAGCCTGCTTGTTTCTCAGGGGCGCCTGGGTGGCACAGTGGTTAAGCATCTGCTATCAGCTCAGGTCATGATCTCAGGGTCCTGGGATGGAGCCCTGCATCAGGCTCCCTGCTCAGCAGGAAGTCTGCTTCTCCCTCTCCCACTCCCCTGCTTGTGTTCCCTCTCTCACTCTCTCTCTGTCAAATAAATAAAATCTTAAAAAAAAAAAAGATTCTCTCTTCTCCCTCTGCCCTTTTCCCACCCCCACTCCCCCACCTCCCCCCATGTGCACACACTCTTTTTTTTTTTTAACCTCAAGATTTTATTGCCTTCTTAATATAACAAAATACGAAACCTAGAAATAGATCACTTGGCCCTTTCTCTTCTTATCTCCTCCCAGTTAAAAATTCTTGCATCTCTTAATAGCCAGCATTCTCTTAGATCCGCAATTGGGCTCAAGACATTCAAACCTCAGCACAATCTTCTTTGTAGTTTCAGCCTTTTTCCAAAAAAATTGGCTTAGTTTGCTCGCCATGGCCACTCTGCTTCCTATCATAACGCTGCTTTCTCTGGGCATAAAGAGAATCTCTGCCTTTCTTGTACTGTGTTACTTTGTGGTGTAGGCGCTTGACACACTTCTTGCAGAAAGCCCGCCAGATTTAGGAACGTTTACCATGTTTGTGAGAGCGCTATCAGCACAGAAAGAAAGGGCATGCTCACTCTTAAAACAAACAAACAAACAACAACAACAACAAAATAAGTACAAACTTCAAATTATAAAATAAATTAAGTCATAGGGATGAAAAACAGCATCGGGAACACAGTCGATAATAGTGTAGTAACTTTGTATGGTGACAGATGACAACTGCTCTTACAGTGCACATTTCATAATGTATGTAATTGTCAGATCACTACACTGTACAACTGAAACAAATATAATATTGTATGTCAATGTAAAGATTTTATCTATTTATTTGAGAGAGAGAGTGTGTGAGCGCAAGCAGAGGTCGGGGGTGCAGAGGGAGAAGGACAAGCAGACCCTCCGCTGAGCAAGGAGCCTGGGATCAGGACTTGAGCTGAAAGCAGACGCTTAAACAACTGAGCCATCCGGGCTTCCCTCAAATCTCATAACTTGTACTTGTTACTTATCTTCTTTTTGTTAGAATATATACTTATAAAGTAGGGGCTATATCTTATTTATCTCTATATTCCCAGAACCTACCCTAAGGCCATGTCCGTAATAGCTACTAATCAAGCAACTCTTTCAGGTACTAGGGAAGGGACCACCAAAAGCCTTTGCCTAGCCCCTTTTATTCCCCGATGGATTATACCCTCAATTCCTGCCAGAATTCCTGCCTGCTTGAGATTCTCTCTCTCCTCCCTCTGCCCCTCCCCTTGCCCTCTCTCTCTCAAATAAATAAATAAATCTTTTTTTTTTTTCTAAAGAGCTGCTTAAGCATGGTTTGTTTAAAGGTCAAAGTCTTGTGAAGCATGCCAGTCTCCCTTCACTGCCTCTCTGTGTCAATGCTTGCCCCAAATGAACCCAGAACTCCTCCTGTCTGGGGACTAGAGCTAGAAAGGAAAAGGGGAACTGGGAATAGGAAGACAAATAAATAAAGTGGGAGGCCCCTGTAATACTAGATGTGATTATTAAGGAAGTAAAACTCATCTTCTTATAGGGTTCAGACTGGTTTTGAGAGAAACTACACAAAATACCAAAATGTTTTGAGTAACAACTAAACTCTTAGAATAAATATATAGCCACCCAGAAAAACTACTTTTTTTTCCCCAGGACAACTACTTTTGAGGTACCTGTATTTATTTGGATATGAAATACTTGTAAAAGGAATCCCAGGGCGCCTGGGTGGCTCTGGATTAAGCCTCTGCCTTCAGCTCAGTGATGATTCCAGGGTCCTGGATCAAGCCCCGCATCGGGCTCCCTGCTCAGCGGGAAGCCTGCTTCTTCCTCTCCCTCTGCTGCTCCCCATGTTGTGCTCTCTGGCAAATAAATAATTTTTTTAAAGGAATCCTAAAATTCACATTGAGTCTCATAACTTTATTGTCTCAACTTAAATAGGACCAAGGAACAATTTGTTACTACCAGGAGGCTGAGGACAAAGGAAAGAGCAGGAAGACAGGAATGTATATGGCCATAGAGATGTTGAAGAAAAAAGAAGAGACAAAGAGAGGTATAATACAAAAGGAACAATACATTCCTACTGTAATACAGAGCGAAGCAGTGATTTAATTATGGCTAAAATCAGTCACTAGGCCAGCTTCCCCAGTTGAAGCTTCCTGTGTGACTCCATCAGGAAGCCCTGTGTGGTCCAGGGGTACGGGGGAGTGGGAGTGGAAATGGGCAGAACCAAACACTAACTTCTTCCACTTCAACCAAAGAAGGGCTTTATTCTCCTGCACAGGAGAGCTGGACTTTGCACATTCATTGGCTATTTTACATTAGATAGAGAAATTTAATTAATGTCAATTCTTCAGAGTCAGTTATAAAACTTGCCTGTCAGTAAATCAATAAATTAAAGAGTAAGAGTAATTAGTGCTTCATGTGTTTGTGATCTTATTCTGTAAAGCAACTTGTTTTTTATTTTTATTTTTAAAAAAGATTTTATTTATTTAGTTGACAGACAGAGATCACAAGTAGGCAGAGAGGCAGGCACAGAGAGAGGAGCTAGCAGGCTTCCTGCTGAGCAGAGAGCCCGATGTGGGGCTCAATCCATCGCAGGACGCCGGGATCATGACCTGAGCTGAAGGCAGCCGTTTAAACAACTGAGCCACCCAGGCGTCCCGCCCCTGTTATTTTTATTTAAAGATTTATTTATTTAAGAGAGAGGAGGGGGCATGTGCAAGAGCAGCGGGGGAGGGTGGCATGGGGGTGGGAAGCGAAGGGCAGAGGGAAAGAGAATCTTCTAGGAGACTGCACTCTGAGGAAGAAGCCAATGAAGGGCTCAACCCCAGAATCCCAGGACCGCAGAACCCCAGGACCATGACCTGAGATGAAACCAAAAGCTAGGTGCCCAACCAACTGAGCCACCCAGGTGCCACTACAACCTCTGTTCTTTAGAATCTTAAATCCTGGGCCACTTGGCTGGTCCAATCAGTAGGCTGTTGGACTCTTGATCTCAGGGTCATGAATCAAAGCTCCAAAAGGGGCGTGGAGCCTACTTAAAAAAAAAAATCTGAAGTCCTCCATATGACCTGGCAATTCCACTCCCAGATAAAACCTAAGAGAAACAAAAAACTATGTCAACACAACACAAGAGCTTGTACACAAATGCTCATAAGCAGCATTATTTGTGCTAGCCAAAAAGCACAAACAACCCAAATATCCATCAACTGATGGACGGATATACCAAATGGGGTGTGTAACGGAATATCATTTGTCAATAAAAAGAAATAAAGATAAAATACTGACACTTGATACAACACGGATGAATCTTAAAAACATCATGCTAAGTGGGCACCTGGGTGGCTCAGTGAGTTAAAACCTCTGCCTTCTGCTCAGGTCATGATCCCAGAGTTCTGGGATCGAGCCCCACATCGGGCTCTCTGATCAGCAGGGAGACTGCTTCCCCCTCTCTCTGCCTACTTGTGATCTCTGTCTATCAAATAAGTAAATAAAATCTTAAAAAAAAAACCATCATGCTAAGTGAAAGAAGCAAGTCACAAATATATGATATATATCCATATAATGTATAGATATATATGCATGTATATAAAATATGATTTCATTTATATGAAATATCCTGAATAGGGAAATTCATAGAGACAAAAAGATTAGGGCTTCCAGGGGATGGGGAGAGGACATGGGGTGAGGACTGACTGCTAATGGGTGTGGTGTTCCTTGCTGGTGTGATGAAAACGTTCTAAAACTGCAGTGATGGTTGTTACACCATTCTGTGAACTTGTTAAAAACCACTGAATTATACACTTTAAGTGTATGAATTGTATGGTATATGAATTCTATATCAAGCTGTTACTTAAAAAGAAGTCTACAAGTATGGAAAAGGATGGTGTCAGCGAGCTGGAGGGTAGGGTTCAGCTGTACTATTCCCATCAGCCCATTAAGACCCATAGCCAGCCTGTAACACTGCAAAAATATGAACTTTTGCATTTTTTAAGATTTTATTTGTCAGAGAGAGAGAGAGAAGCCTGCGGGAGAAGCAGGCTCCCGCTGAGCCTGCTGAGCAGGGAGCCCCATGTGGGACTCGATCCCAGGATCCAGGGATCACGACCTGAGTGGAAGGCAGATGCTTAACCAACTGAGCCACCCAGGTGTCCCTAAACTTTTGCTTTAATTAAAACAAAACAAAACAACAAAAACTGACATCAAGGCTTTGGACCTCTTTTGTGCTCTCTCCCTACCAGCTCTATACCACTTGTTCAACTGACTTAAGAAGAAAGGCGTCCTAAGTAACTATGGAAATCATTTGTTGATACCACAAGTATTTATTGAACATCTATTATATGAAAGGTACTTTTCTAGGCCCCAGGAATTTAATACGTTGTCCCTGCCTACAAGAAACTGACAGTACATTCATCAGATGGTCTCAAGAGAGCATAGTAAGTTCTACAAAAGGGATAAGTGCTGGGGACTTCAGGAGCATGATCCAGGGCTGGTGTGTTAGTGTAGTAGATCACAGAAGTAAGGTATAAACCAAAGTCTGAAAGATAACTTGAACTGATTGAAAAATAAAAAGATATAACAGGAGTGTTCTGGGTAGACAGAATAAGTACAAAGGCCCATACTCACAGAAAGTAGGGACTATCAGGAACTAAAGAAGTTTGGTGTGGCTGGAACATAATGTGCAAGAATTGGGGTGGGGGCCAGGACTGGTACAGAGGAAGCTGAAGAAAACTGAGGTCTTTTGGGGCCACCTGGGTGGCTCCGTGGGTTAATAAAGCCTCTGCTTTCGGCTCAGGTCATGATCTCAGGGTCCTGGGATCGAGCCCCACACTGGGCTCTCTGCTCAGCAGGGAGCCTGCCTCCCCCTCTCTCTCTGCCTGCCTCTCTGCCTACTTGTAGTCTCTGTCTGTCAAATAAATATATAAAATCTTTTAAAAAAAAACTGAGGTCTTTTAAATTTGTAACAGGACAAAAAACTTGGAAGCCATGCTGAAGAGGTCAAAGTGCAGCCTGAGGGCAACAGAGAAGGACTGGAGGACTTTAATAACAGATAAGGATGTGATCAGATACTTGTTTGATAGGGCCACTCCCTATTGCACCTATTCCCTGTTGCACTGTGGACAGGGGGCTGGGAAGGGATCCAAAATTAATTACACTGGAGGCAAGGAAGGGAGTCAGAGAGAAGATGTTGCAGGGATCCAGAGGAGATGATGGGGGCCTGAGTTAGTAGTGTGAGTTAGGTTGGAAACGAGGGGACAGGTTAGAGATATGTAGGAGATGGCACTGTCAAAACTGATGACTGAGCAGATGGGGGAATGACAAAGGGAAGAGGCAGGGTGGTGGCGGTTTTCTGGCATAGATCACTGTGGGTTAGGGTATATATTATTATTATTATGTAAAGTTATGTTACATTATATTTTATGTATTATATCAGTATTATAATGGTATATATTATATTATTATAATGATAACTGTTATTATTTTTTAAAGAACCAGGTTTTGAGGTAAGACAGTTTGGGACATGCTGCATATTCAAAAGCAGATACCCAACAGACAGTAGAGATACACAACTCAAAAGAAATGGATTATGACTGAAGTCACAGAGGGCCTGGTGAATACATATAGGAAGAGAGGAGGGCACAGGACAAGACAGACTCTAGAGACCAATGGCATTTAGGGGATGGACAGATCAGAGAAGGCAGCAAAGAGAACTGAAAGGATTGGCCAGATAGGTGGGGAGCCACCAGAGTGGGGGCCATGGCAGCAATCTGAGTGAAGCAGTGGCCAACAGGGGCAAGGGCCTTGTGACATCACGTAAAACAAAGGTGAGAAGGGTTTATCCTACTTGGGATAACTTCACCATTGAAGACCTTGGTTAGAGCAGTTTTTGTTGCACAATGTGGGAAGAAAATCAACCCTATGATGCTGAGGAGAGGATGAGAGATAAGCAAATGGAGATACTGGTTAAAAAAAAAAAAACACTTTTAAGAAGTTTGTCTAGGGGTGCCTGGGTGGCTCAATGGGTTAAGCATCTGTCTTCAGCTCAGGTCATGATCCCAGAGTCCTGGGATCAAGCCCTGCATCTGGCTCTCTGCTTGGCAGGGAGCCTGCTTCCTCCTCCTCTCTCTCTCTGCCTGCCTCTCTGCCTACTTGTGATCTCTCCCTCTCTCTCTGTCAAATAAATAAATCTTAAAAAAAAAAAAAAGAAGTTCGTCTATACAAAGGAAGATAATGCTAGAGCAGATGTCAGCAAGAGGAATAGGGTTAAAAAAACAGTTTTTTTTTTTTTAAGATTTATTTATTTGAGAGTGACAGGGAGGGACAGAGAAAGAGGGAGAGAGAATCTCAAGCAAACTCCATGCTGAGCTTGGAGCCTGATGCAGAGTTCAATCCCATGACCCCAAGATCATGACCTGAGCCGAAACCCAAGAGTCAAATGCTCAACTGACTATGCCACCCAAGAGCTCCAAGAGATTTTTTTTTTAATATGAGGAAGACCTAAATATATACATATATATATTTTTTAAGATTTTATTTATTTATTTGACAGAGATCACATAGGCAGAGAGGCAGGCAGAGACAGAGGGAGAAGCAGGCTCTCCACTGGCAGAGAGCCCGATGCAGGGCTCAATCCCAGGACCCTGAGATCACCACCCGAGGCAAAAGCAGAGGCTTTAACCCACTGAGCCACCCAGATGCCCCAAGGAAGACCTAAATATATTTAAATATGGAAACAGATGCAAGGAATTTGTAGTTTTATATTATGATCATGATCTTTCCCCTAAATTCCCCTCCTCCTTCTTACAGGAAATCTGGAGAGAAGATCTGTCTTATAAAAGGTGGGCGCTAAGTATTTTAAGTCAGAGCAGCTTCAATGCTATTGTGACTAACCAACATGTTTGCCAATATGGTGCCTCTCATGTCCCCACTGACATCTGCTCTCCTGCCAGGTCTTTATTTATGGCCTCATGTAATATAAAACTACTGATCTTCTCACCATCTTTAAAGTAGTCTATATTCTGGGGCGGTGGGTCAGTTGGTTAAGCCTCTGCCTTTGGCTCAGGTCATGGTCTCAGGGTCCTGGGAGAGAACACCGCATTAGGCTCTCGGCTTAGCAGGGAGACTGCTCCCCCCACCCCTGCCTGCCACTCTGCCTACTTGTGATCTCTCTCTGTGTCAAGTAAATAAATAAAATCTTTAAAAATAAAATAAATAAATAAATAAATAGTCTATATTTTTCTAAAATGAGCATTTCAAAACACTAAGTTTTTGCTAACTTATAAAGATCTAGTGGAGACATGCAAATGGTTTCCCTTTCCTCTCCCTCCCTCCTTGTGCCAGCAGCAGAGTCTCCACCCCTATTTCTGTGGGAGTGCTTACTTGTTATTGTTCTTAGAGAAGCTGCGGTTTCAGAAATGGAAAAGGGAAGAATCTGCCAAAGCAGCAAGTGCATAGGAGGTCCTCACCCTAGGGCTGACCTTCAGAAGGCTGGCCTGCCTGCCCAGCGGCAAGTTACTCAAAGATATCATTCCTATCCTGCCTAAAAATTTCACTTTATTAAATTCACATAAATTTAATAAATTATATAAAATCATATAAATTATATAATTATAATTTATGAAATAAATTATATAATTTAATAAAATTTATTAAATTCTGCTTTATTATTTGATATTTCACCCAATTAATTTAGAAATTGATTCTGAGAAAGTTAGAGAGCTCTCAGCTAAACATGAATCACTTGAATGGCCAGGCTGTTTTCCCCCACCACCTTCCTTGGACCTACTATATTGAGTTGGGGCTCTGATGGGGTGCAGTTGGGAAGAGGACTCAAAAGGAAGGAAAATTTGGGCCTTACATGAGAAGCAGGGTGGGCCTCAGTCAGTACTATAATGGAGTGCTGATGGAAGTGTACAAATCTCATGTGGCTGAAATTTTGGAAAAGGGAGAAGAGTTCATATAAGAAGTGCTCGGGAAATGAAAAGATACTAAAGGTAAGTATCATTTAAAAAGTGGCCTCATAACAGACACATGAAAAAGTGCTCCACATCACTCGGCATCAGAGAAATACAAATCTAAACCACAATGAGATACTACCTCACACCAGTCAGAATGGCTAAAATTAACAAGTCAGGAAATGACAGATGCTGGCAAGGATGCGGAGAAAGGGGAACCCTCCTACACTGTTGGTGGGAATGCAAGCTGGTGCAACCACTCTGGAAAACAGCATGGAGGTTCCTCAAAAAATTGAAAGTAGAGCTACCTTATGACCCAGCAATTGCACTACTGGGTATTTACCCTAAAGATACAAATGTAGTGATCCAAAGGGGCACGTGTACCCGAATGTTTATAGCAGCAATGTCCACAATAGCCAAGTTATGGAAAGAACCTAGATGTCCATCAACAGATGAATGGATAAAGAAGATGTGGTATATATATACAATGGAATACTATGCAGCCATCAAAAGAAATGAAATCTTGCCATTTGCGACAACGTGGATGGAACTAGAACGTATTATGCTTAGCGAAATAAGTCAACTGGAGAAAGACAACTATCACATGATCTCCCTGATATGAGGAAGTGGAGATGCAACGGGGGTGGGGGTTAAGGTGGTAGGAAAAGAAAAAATGAAACAAGATGGGATCGGCAGGGAGACAAACCGTAAGAGACTCTTAATGTCACAAAACAAACTGAGGGTTGCCGGCGGGGGTGCGGGGAGAGGATGGCTGGGTTATGGACATTGGGGAGGGTATGTGCTATGGTGAGTGCTGTGAAGTGTGTAAACCTGGTGATTCACAGACCTGTACCCCTGGAGCTAATAATACATTATATGTTTGTAAAAAAACTTTAAAAATTATTTAAAAATCCAAAAAAATAAAAAGTGGCCTCATGTTAATCCAATTCCAGGAAAGGTAGATCAAACTCTTTTCCTTTCTCTAGAATATTTCTAAAATCCAGGATCTAGGGGTGCCCAGGTGGCTCAGTCAGTTGGGTATCTGCCTTTGGCTCGGGTCATGATCTCAGTGTCTTGGGATCAAGCCCCACATTGGGCTCTCTGCTCATCAGAGAGTCTGCTTCTCCCTCTTACTCTCCTGTGCTCTCTATCTCTCAAATACATAAATAAAATCTTTAAAAATAAATAAATAAAATAAAATCCAGGACCAAAGTATATTAGTCAGGGTTCTCCAGAAAAACAGGACCAATAGGATGGATATAGATAGACAGACATATAGATATAAAGAAAGAGATTTGTAAGGAATTGGCTCACTTGATGAAAGAGGCTGACAATCCCACGATCTGCAGGGTAAGTCAGCAAGCTAGAGACCAGGGGAGCCAATGGTGTAGTTCCAGTCCAAAGGCCTATAGGCTCCAGACCCAGGAAGAGCCAATGTTTCAGTTCAAGTTTGAAGGCAGAAATAAGCTGATGTCCTAGACAGCCAGGAGGAATTCTTTCTTACTCAGAGGAGGGTCAACCTTTTCGTTCTATTCAAGCCATCAGCTGACTGGATGAGTCTACCCACATTAGGGAGGGCAGTTTGCTTTACTCAGTCCACCAGTGTAAATGTTAATCTCATACAAAAACATCCAGAATGTTTGACCAAATATCTGGGCACCCCGTGGCCCAGTCAAGTTGACAGATAAAATTAACCATCACACTAAGCCAGTAATATAGTTCTGTCAACATCTGGTTCACTCAACATTTACAAGGCCCTGTGCTATGAAATACACATAGCTAAATTAGATCCCTTGCTTCTAGTGGGAATAGGAATGATAATTCTATCCATATATAATTCTAATAATAGCATTAAGTACATGAAGGGATCTAAAAGCTGAGATGTTCAGGGTAGGGAGAGACTATTTCTTCCACAGGGGTTCAGGGAAAGAGTATAGCATTTCAGGAGGGAAATAAAGAATAATGATAATGGCCTAAAGGAGCAGGGAATTCCTAATGAAGAAAAGAAACAGAAAGACAAAGAATCAGGAAAACATGCTGAGTCATCTAGTTTAACTATAGTTTAAAATACAGGAGGAGAGGGAAGCCTAGGTGGCTCAGTTGGTTAAGCATCTACCTTTGGCTTGGGTCATGATCCTGGGGTCCTGGAATAGGGTCACATGTTAGGCCACCCTGATCAGCAGGGAGTCTGCTTCTCCCTCTCCCTGGTTTGTGCCCTCTCATACAAACGCTCTCTCTCTCTCAAATAATAAATAAAATCTTTAAAAAATTTAAAATAAAGTATATGAGGAGAAACAAAGGCAATCTGTACAATGGTAAGTGGTAAAGGGAACCCAGAGCTTCCCAATCTCCCCAATAGGACTTTCTAAGAACTTATCAACTTTTGGCCTAGAACTGTTATGAATTGTTTCAATTCAGCTTTTAAGTATTTCTGAGAAACAACTTACTTCCCATCCTGCTAACTTCTCCCATCTCCTAGTTCCTCTCCTCCAGTCCTCGATATGCCTAGTTACCCACTAGGCTACAGGTTTAAAAGACTTTTGAGGGGTCAAGCAAGCAAGGGCTGCCAATGTGGCAGGGGAGCAGGGCCATGAAGAAGCTGTGGCGGGTCCTGAGCGGCCAGGACAACAGACCTCACAGGTCCTGCATGCTTCATCCCTTAGAGTCAACACCAGGTTGAGTGTTTTTTCATATGCTTTGTGTGCGGCACTTTTCTTCTCTATCCTTGAAACTGAATTGCTGTGGCTTCCTGGTGTCATAAAGCTTTTTGCAGCATTTTATACCCTTGGAAATACTGCTGCATTAGCCAGGATGTGCTTTTCAGTGGGACCCATGAAACAACTGAAGAAAACACCTGAGACAACAAGACCATTTGCAACAATTATTATGCTCCTGTGTTTCATATTTACATTGTGTGCTGCTCTTTGGTGGCACAAGAGGGGACTGGCCTTATTATTCTGTATACTGCAGTTCTTGTCAATGACCTGGTATAATCTGTTATATAACCCACATGCAAGGGGAGGCTCTTTGAGTTCCGTCTTGTTGCTTCTGGTCCTTAATGATTCTTATACAAATACATACATTTTAGTATATGCACATCAAAATATGATAAAAAAGGCAAAATAAATAAATAAGTAAAAGGCTTTTGGAGGAATCAGCACCTAATCTACAATTACAACATATTTCATAGAACATATTTCAAGTCCAAAACAAGGAATTTCAGACTCATGAAACAAATATCTACTATCACCCACTGTGTATAATGTACTGTGGTTAAGTCCTGGGAATATAAAAATGAATAAAAATACATTTCCTGCCCTAAAGGAACACACTGTTCACTTTGGAACAAAGATTCATCACGTCTTGAGATAGAGATAGAGATAGAGAACATCTTGAAAAAGGCCATGCAAACGAGATCTTCAAGGCCAATCCTAACCTGGAAAGCAAATTCGCTTACTTTGTGACCACAGGAGAAAGGGTACCCACCCTACCTTCAAATCAGTGCCCAGTAGCTGCTAGCACAAGTCATGCTGGAGCCAACCAATGCCCACTGAACGCCTCTAAGGGTCAGCCATTGAGTGGGGCTTGGGTGGTACAAAGAAGAGTGAGATATCTAAGAAGCATTTCTGAATTGCCTCCTGTTTACCAGGTGCTATGGCAGGAACTAGAGACCTGGTCCCTCAGGATGGAAAGGAGCATCCTAGAGAAGCAGGAAGCAGCAATCATCTACCACACCTATCCTGTTCCTGGGGTTCCCTTGCTGGACTGCTCTCATTGTACCTCATCTTCCTCTAACATATTGATTCCATTTGTTTTCCACTTTGATAGCCAAAGTGATCTCCAAACACCAATCTGATCATGTCAATGCTTCGCCTAAAATCTAGGTGTAGCTGTCCATCACCCTGAGGATAAAATCCAAACTTCTTTACCCAGCATGTCAGGCTCTTCCTAATGTTCCCTGTTTATTCCTAACCACCATCCCTCTGCACCCCCTGTTACAACATATGCAACTGCTTGCAGTTCCTTGAATACAGGACCCCTCACACCACTGACTTTGCACATGCTATTCCTTCTGCCTGGAAAGCTTGTACCTCAATTTTTATTTCTCCTTTAGAATTTTGCTCTTGAAGAAAGAAAAAGGGGGAAAAAAGCCTTGTCTGATTGGTCTCAACACCTCCACCTTCATCTCAGATGAATTATGAGACCCTCCTTTGTGTTCCTGTAATAGCCCATCTGTCCCTCAGTCACACTTGTCATTCTGCTCTGTAACTGCCTGTTTATCTGACTCACCTACAAGACCATAAGCTCCTTTGTTTTTATTCCCATTATATCCCTAATATAATGCTTAGTATCTAGTAGGCATTCAGGAGACTACATACTTATTAAGAGACTGAATGAATGAATGAAAAATATGAAGCACTTACTGGAATCTGTGAGGCATACAGAAAAGCCTCCAATTTAATAAATATTTACTGGGTACCTATGTCAGTAGTTTCTTCTTTTTATTTTAAAGATTATATTTATGGGACGCCTGGGTGGCTCGATTGGTTGGGCGGCTGCCTTCAGCTCAGGTCATGATCCCGGAGTCCTGGAATCGAGTCCCGCATCGGGCTCCTTGCTCAGCAGGGAGCCTGCTTCTCCCTCTGCCTCTGCCTGCCACTCTGCCTGCCTGTGCTCGCTCCCGCTCTCTCTCTCTCTGACAAATAAATAAATAAAATCTTTTAAAAAAATAAAGATTATATTTATTTATTTGAAAGAGAGAGAGCATGCGCAAGCAATCACGAGCAGGGAGAGAGGGAGAGAGAAAGGGAGGAGCAGACTCTTCACTGAGCAGGGAGCCCAACGTGAGGCTTGACATGGGCTCAATCCCAGGACCCTGGGATCATGACCTGAGCCAAAGGCAGACACTTAACCAACTGAGCCACCCAGGTGCCCCTGTCAGTAATTTTTTGGCAGGTACTTTAGAGTCAAACAGAGATATAGCTTCTAACATTAAGTTGCCTTCAGAGGAGGGATGGAAGTTAAATATATACTCAGATAAAGAATAGAGCATAATGGGACGCCTGGGTGGCTCAGTTGGTTAAGCAGCTGCCTTCGGCTCAGGTCATGATCTCAGCGTCCTGGGATCGAGTCCCACATCGGGCTCCTTGCTTGGCAGGGAGCCTGCTTCTCCCTCTGCCTCTGCCTGCCACTCTGTCTGCCTGTGCTTGCTCTCTCTCTCTAACAAATAAATAAATAAAATCTTAAAAAAAAAAAAAAGAATAGAGCATAATGGCAATGCAATCATGCTAATAAAGTTATCAAAAGGGCAACGGGAAGGCATGGCCACCACTGCATTGTTTTCCAGAGGTGTTCTTACAACCACATTAGTTATACTGGCTAGGTAAGAACAAACCTTTTCTACTTAGTTCAGCCAAGACTAATTTTTTCAATTGGAACAAACAACAGGAATAAGAAAAGAAAAAATACAAAAAAAGTCTTTTCAAAGACAGACATTTTCAGCAAGGATAGCCAGAGCCTAACCGGGGAATTCTCACTGGATACCACATGCCAAGGTCTGAACTTCCTTGGACAACAGATCCAGTTCCTCAGGCCCCTAACTGGCTCGCCAAGGATTTAGACTGACTTAGTTTTCAGTCTAAAACTGTAAACTGGCAGGTCCAGATTGGGGGTGATGTGCGGAGTTGGGGGAGAGACTTCCTTCTCTTTCTGCCTTCTAGGCTCCTCTCTTGAACTTTAGCCTGGCCTGCACTTACTGGTGGCCACCTCCTTTGCCCTACCAACCAATTACTTTAATTTTGAGACCCTGGAATTTCTCCTGAAATTCTGCCTGAAACTCACCTTTCTCTTTTTTAAAAAAACTTGTCTGGGGCAGCACTTGGTGGCTCAGCTGGTCGCGTGTCCGACTCTTGGTTTCAGCTCAGGTCATGATCTCAGGATGTTGTGATCGAGCCCTGCCTTGGGCTCTGTGCTCGGCACAGAGTCTGCTTCTCTACCGCTGTCCCTCCCCGCCCTTGCTCGAGTGCTCTCTTGTTCTCTCTCAAATAAATAAAAAATCTTAAAAAAAAAAAAAAATCCTGTCTGAAATATCTGCCTTTGTCTGAACTTTGTCAAGGATGGTTCTATCCTTTAGGAGTATTCAACTGATTTCCTCTCCTTCCCATGAATTTATGCTGCTTGATCTCTTGGATATTTTCCTGGAATTCCCCTCTGCCGTCCTCCTAACCTCTGCACATTCGCACAGTTCACTTGTTCAGGAAGCGTTCTCTGAGCAGCCTAGTCCACAGGGCAGCTCTCCTATATCTGAACTCCAAAAGCTCTAATGTTTGTTATACTTGGGGCCCTGTGTTACATTATATGCTGTTCCTATGAGGTTGTGATTTATATGTTTACCTGACTCATTACCTCTAATCCCGCCCAGACTGTAACCTCTTTAACGGCAAAGAATCGGGGAGCGGGGAGCCTGCTTCTCCCTCTGCCTGCCACTCCCCCTGCTTGTGCCCCCCCCCGACAAATAAATAATTTTTTTTAAAAAAAGGCAAATAATCATCTTTCATATCCCCCCCTACCCCCCAGCTGCACCCACCCATGACTGAGAGCAGATCCTGTGCACCTACAGTATGTGAGTTGCTGTTCTGGTGCTTCATGTATGTTATTTCATTTGATCCTCACAATTTTCTCACAAATGAAAAAACTGAGGGTCAGGGAACATGAATAAAAGGCCAAGGCCACCCAACTAAAAAGTGTCAGAGCCACGAAGGGACTCCAAAGCCTTGTGGCCTCTAAGCCCAGCTGGCACCTCAAGGGGGGCAGGCGTACCAGAACCACCGGTTGCTGACCAAGCCATTCCCAGGGCCAGGCAGACAGCCAAGGTGCACAACACCAGGCAGCAGAGCCAGCTTCATACCCCTTCTCTGAAGCCCACATCTGGGTCTCCCTGGCTTCCTGGCACGTTCTGCCAGTTTAGGCAGTAGCCCCTCTCTGTTCCACAGGTGGCTTATTTGGAAGCCCTGATTAAACGCCTACGACATCAGGAAGCGAGAAGTCAAGTTCCTTGGAAGCCAAGTCAGAGAAGTGGTTCTTGAGCCCTGGCTAGCTGGGAGGGAGCCCCTCCCTATGGCCAGTGAGTTTTGGCTCTCATGTTTTCTTTTCAGGGCCTGTCAGGCAACTTTGGGATTACAGGGACAAGACTTTTGCCAACAAGCCTTGTCTGAAAGAGACAGATCGGTAGAAACCCTGACACTGTGGAAGCCCCAGGTCAGCAGGAGGACTCCGGTCTCTCCTGCCTCACCCAGACCCACAGTCACATCTGCCACCTGCCCACGTGGTAGCAGGTTTCTCCCCTCCCGTGATAACAGATACCATTTACTGAGTGCCTGCTACAGGCCAAGCACTATATGCAGTGCTTCAAGTGTTTATCTCAATGAATTCTTGTGAACATGCTGTGAATATGTCTAGTACGGTAGTTAAGGACAGAGGCTCTGGGGTCAAACTGCCCAAGTTCAGAACCCCGGCTCTACCACCTACACATTGCATTAATTTGGTCCTGCTACTTAACTTCTCTATGCCTCAATTTCTTCATCTGAAAAATGGCGACTACACTAGCACTTAATTCCTAGAAATGTATGAGAATTAGATGAATTAACAAGTGTAAGGTGCTCAATGCATTTTACTATTATAATAACTATTAGGTAGGCATCATCTCCATTTGACAAGAGTGCAGCAACTGAGTATTAAGAGACCTTCTTAAGTCACTTGCCAAGGTCACCCAGTTAATGAAGAACAAAGTGTGAACTTAAATCCAGGTCCAGTCTACCTGACTCCAAAGGCACATGGACATTTCAGAAATCCCAGCACTTGAAACCTCTCTTATAGAGAACAACCAGGCTGGCAAAAGAGCTACAAAAGGACCCAGGCTGGGGGCGCCTGGGTGGCTCAGTGGGTTAAAGCCTCTGCCTTCGGCTTAGGTCATGATCCCAGGGTCCCGGGATCAAGCCCCACATCAGGCTCTCTGTTCAGCAGGGAGCCTGCTTCCTCCTTTCTCTCTGCCTACTTGTGATCTCTGTCTGTCAAATAAATAAATAAAATCTTTAAAAAAAAAAAAGGACCCAGACTGGAACTAAGCTCTCAGGGTCAACCTGGAGAAGCAGAAATGTGCAGGGCCCAGAGCCAACCTCAAGAATGTAGAGTCTGAAAAAATTTCACTCACCCAATCCCTAGTAATATTATACAAGTGACCAAAGGCAGTATTGAAGAGGAAAAGAAGTCACAAAAGGACATCATGAAGCCTTAGCAAAATGTTTTTCCACAGAGAGGGGAAGTACTACCCAAGTTCACTTGGTGCTTTGCAAGGGTAGAAGGGATATGAGCTCAGTATGAAAGCCTCAGAAGGAGGCTTGGGACCAGTCGGTCTGAGCATTTTTTGCACCTCATTCTCTTTGCCCCACCCTTACCTACCGCCAACCTCCTGGTCTGAATGGAGTGAAGTAATTGTAGTTCCCTAAAGATAATTCTGCAGGGCCTCAAACTGCCTTTCCTTCTCACTGCTGATGATCTTCTTTTTTAATATTTATTTTATTTATTTATATTTGAGAGAGAGAAAGAGAGAAAGGCTGGGAGAGGCAGAGGGATAAGGGGAGAGAGAGTCTCAAGCAGTCTCTGTGCTGAACGCCAAGCTCAGCATGGAGTTCAATCTCACGACCGTGAGATCATGACCAAAACCAAGAGTGGAAAGCTTAACCAATTGGGCCACCCAGGTGTCCCTCACTGCTGATGTTCTTAGGAATAGCTAACCAATCTTTCTTCCAGGGTCCCAAGAAACACTCATTGTCCATCCCTGGGAACACTTGAGGGCATTGTCTTGAGTCAAGAGGAGCTGAGAGACAAGGTAAGGGACAGTCCAAGTTGCCATCCCCACCACGTTACCTAACATAACATCTCTGAAGAAGCCCGGTTTCCTACGTCCCACAGTCACTGTGCTCCTGAAAGAGAGTCAGACAGTGCAGGGAGCTGGAATCCTGCCCCTCTCTCCTGCATCCACCATTCTAGCATTGACCTCTCCTGTCTAGTTCTGAGAGCTCTCAAAGCTTTCCTGGTGAGAGAGTCGGGAACTAAGGGAATTGGGCCCAAAACGCCTTGCCCAAGAAAAGACCAACTATTAATTCAGGACAGGAAGTGAATTTCATTTATCCTTGAAAATTTAGCTCCTGACAGTTGGTAGTAGGTGACAGTATCAGTGAAATTAAATTATTCTTAAAGGTAGGAATGCTTAAAGATTGGTTAGGAACAAGTCACAAACTTGATCTGTTTCCTGCTTGTCAACTTGTCTCTAATTGTTCCAGAACAACGTAATACCTCTGTCACTAAAGCTCTCCAATCTTCGGGATCCTGCTCACAGATCCAAGGGTGGTAATAGCTACATGATCAACATCCAGTTTCTGAGAACCAACATCGATTGCTCAGAAAGGTCCAGTGTTTCATTCTCCACCTCTCCACACCCTCACGGGTTACACACCCAAGAATAAAACAAGGTGAATTTCAGACCAGATTAAGGAAATTTCTAATATCTTTTTAATCTGACAACACTTTACCAGTGTATTGCAAAAAAAGCAGAAACAGAAGGAGCAAACCAGCTCCTGAATCACTTCCTCTCAGCACACCTTGATGCCACAGTCTGATCCACAAGCACACACCCGGGCAACTGAAACACAGACGCGCACATTCACAGCACCCACTCTAAACTAAGTGGTAGACACACACAAACCATTAGGACCCCACACAACTCATGAAAGTGTGCCACAAGCCCCCAGACAATATTGAGAACAGAAGCCCATCACACTTCAGCACAGATAATGCTGGCAGCTAGGACATGTGCACATTTCTCCATGGCCTGTGTGTTCTGTCCAGTTCTGCGGGGAAACAAGAAAACATGAAGTGGACACCCTGACGGCTATGAAAAGAATTTCCTGCTATTTGTTTCAGGGAGCCAAAGGCAGGAAAAAGCCAGGAAAGTCATCCAAACAATCAAAGCCCATGCCGGAAACTGAATGTGATGTTCAGGGGAAAGTTGTGCAGGAGGTGGAAGAATGAGAATGGAAGTCATATCAAACCAAACCAGAAGAATTCTGTGCAATGGCAGGGAACCCCCAGCTAGATCCTCCTTCCCCAGGGCTGAGGGGGGCTCCTGGCTCCAGACTCTCCTCACCACACCCACAGTGGACATCTTCAGGCCACTGAAATAAACACAGAGCTGTACAAGAAGAGACACAAATAGAATTTCTACCCTGCTCATTTGGGGAAAGACAGGCATGTGAGATACAAGAAGCATTCAGGGCTCTGCCACAGCTGCCCTGTCTTCCTGCTACTAATCACAGAATCAGAACTTGAGGGCAAGAAGGAACATAAAAGATTATCTCGGCCAAAAAAAAAAAAAAAGAGAGAGAGAGAGATTATCTCAACCAAATTCAACTTCAGATAAGAAAACCAAGTCCAGTGTAGATGAGTGACTTTCTCAAGTAACACTTAGCTTACACACTACTAAGAACCAGCTCTCCTCACCCCCAGCCCAGGGCTCTCCCCCTCCCTCTGGATTTCCTGGATGCCGGTGTGGGAATATCCCCCAAAGTGAACTATATAAAACTCCCTTGTCCTCACTCAAGGTAGGGGTGCAACTGGATCAGCCCTCCAAACTCACTAGGGGATGAGATGAGGATTGGCATTTCCTCCTGTTTTTCTACATTGCCTGGCTTGGAGCCTTAGGGAGATTAACCCTCCATTTCAGAAGAGCCCACAGCCATGCATGATGGGGTCTCCACCTAGCATCCCAGGCTACGGCTCCATGGTCCATGGTCACAGGTGGAGCTCTACCTGCAGTGGCGCAGCCCCCACAGAGCCCTGAGCCCCTCCCTGGCTCCCCTGCCCTCCTGGAGCCTCTGTCCCACCCAGGTGGCTTGAGCCTCTGTCCCATCCAGGTGGCAAGTCACCCGGGGGAGAGGCAGAGAAGTGAAACCCACCCTGAGGAGGGGAGAAGCAAATGAAGGGTGAAGAGAAAATGTGAGTAAAGGACACTACCTCCAAATGCCTCCCTATCATAAATGTCAGTGTGATTTCATCCATTCTCGGGATGGAATGTACCCCTCCAACACAGCTTAGAGGAAGAAAGCAAGTGTAGACTGCATTGTCGATTCACAGAGGAATGAGAACCAAACAGCGGGTGACTAAAGAAGCCAAGATTCCACTGCCTTCCAGAACCCAGACCTCTGGCCCTCACCAGTAGTCTCAACTATCAGTGTTTGAGAAATTCTGCTTTCAGGTGGTCTAGGGTGAGACCCGTCAGTCTCAATTTTTAAGAAACATCCCAGATAATTCTCATACAGATGTTCAAGTACCATCTCAGAGAATCTCAGAGAAGTCCTACCTTCTCATTGCCCCACCTGCCACCAAGTGGCTAAGAGCACAGGTGGTGAGGTCCCCAGACCTGGCCTCAGACCCTGGCTCTTGAGCACGAGCTGCAGGGCGCTGGACAGACGACTGCACTTGAGCCCCCACGTCTGTGAAATGGGGCTCATAAAAGTACCCACCACATGTCCTGTTACGGGGAGCACATGAAGTGATCTAGTTATTTACCATGCTTAGCACACTGTATAGTAAGCACCCGGTATTTGCTGGGTACTAGCTGTCTTACTAGTTGTCAGTTGTACTATAAATTAGGAAGCACACCACATTTGTTGGTTAGTACTATTTTATATTGTAATTACTCCCAGTAACTTTTAAGCTACAGGGTTTCTAGAGCTAGCTGCTTTGCTATTAGCCTAATCCTAAATCACCTCTTCCCTGTGCCCTGCTAGTCTCGCCACTCCCTTCTGCCCCTGGATGCTGGACACCAGGCTCTCAACGGAAGTTTAAACTTACATTGTGCTTTTATGTTTTGTGATCGACCCACAGCCCCCATTTTCCAGAAGACTTACAGGCGTTAATATGTGACCCCTAGACGAAGAATACCATCTTGCCAAAACCCTGAAAAATCATTCTGATCAACAGAAAAGGTTGATGGAGAATAGCACTCAGTCCTGTGTACTGTGGCCTTGTGCTGAGGGGACCATGCTGAGCTGAGGGACAAGAGCTGGGCACATTCCCTCCTCTCTATCCCTGCCTCCACCAAGTCCTGGCCCCAGCCCATCCTTCTCCTAGAGCTTCTCCCCACTGCCTGTAGAATTCCACTTGGACAGTCCACAAGCATCTCATCCAAACATACCCAAAACTGTGTTTAGTATTTCAGTCCCAGGCCAGCCTATCCCTCATTCTTATCTCAGGGCTAATGGCACCCGATCCACCCAAAAGCCCAAACCAGACTCAGCTCGAACCATCCTCAGCTTTCCCCATCCACCATCACCACTCTGGTCACTCACCAAGGCCCGCTTGTTCTCCAAATGGCTCTCCTGCACTCCCAGCTCAGATCTCAGACTCCCAGGCACACTCCCCACAGCTGCAACAAACCAACTGCCAGAGCGTATGTCCCGAAACACAATCTGACCAGGTCACTTCCCACTGAAAGCCTCTGGTAGTTCCCCACTCACAGGACTCCAAACTCTTTAGGCTGCTTGTCAAGACGTACACAATTTGGGAGAAACTTACCCCTCGTGCTGCCAAAGAGAGCCCCAAAATAAGACCAGCCCAAAAATATCCACCACTCTAATCTAAGAGGCCAGCCACCCAGGGAACATGTCGTCTCTCAACCAGACATCAGCCACACTTATTTTATCTCATGGTGGATCCTTAGGCCCTGAAGGGATGATACGGACTTCAAGGGAAGAGAAGAAAGGCATAGCCTGGCATTTAAGCTGAGGGGCCTGTGCTCTAGTGGCCAAAGCTCCTCATCATGCATGGCAAAACTAAGGACTAGAGAAACAAATCTACTCATTCAAGGTCACAGCTTTAATCACCAGCACCACGGCCCAGGCCCCGGGCCCACAATTCTGCTTCTTCTGTTAAGAGCCCTAGAAGAGTCTCCCAAGCACAACCGTGTGGGATTCCCATAATCTTCCCTTTTTTCCTGGACATAACTCAGGACTCCCTACTGCACCCACAAGCGTGCAGATTCCCAGATGACCTGGGAGGAACAGAACAGGAAGCTCGAGCCTTGGCACCAGTTCAGAGTGGAACTCCTAGAGCCAAACACTAGGGCCTTTGACTCTGGGGGGAGAAAAGGCCCATTGTCTGGGTGGGTGGAACCAAACCATAAGAGCAGCAAGGAAACCAGTTTTGTGCCCAGACATGGGGACTTGGCCCTCAAATATCAGGGTGGAGAGGGGGAAGGGAGAAAAGAACACATACCTTAAGTAAACAGAGGCAACTGCAAGAGTTCTTACTCACTCCTGGGTTTTGTTTTCTGTTGTGTTTGTTTTCCCTCACATAGAGCTCTGCATGGCCTCTGAGGCCCCCAGAATCTAGGAGGATCAGGAAAAGGTGTGGCTCCCTGAAGGGTGGAGGAATCAAGATGAGATTTAGGTGACTCCATTATGAGACTGTTAGTGGAGAAAGGATCCACTCTATCATTTCCTTAATTGCTAGTGAAACAAAACAAACAAACAAAAAAACCTCGGAGCTAGCTACACATCAACAAAAGGAACAAACCCTTCCTGCAAGATACCGGGCACATATACAGGACAGGGGGACCCTGCCCACCCCAGTACTGCAAGAAGCAGGAAGGAAAGAGCAGAAAAACCTGAACCTTAAACAAATATTTCTATTTATCTATTTATTTGAGCAGAGGAAGATGGACAAGCAGACACTGTGCTGAGCACTGAGCCTAACTCGGGGCTTGATCCCCACAACCCTGATATCACTACTTGAGTCGAAATCAAGCATCAGTTGCCCAACCAACTGAGCCACCCAAATGCCCCTAAACAACAAATGTTTCATGAGCGCATTCTCCCCAGACACCAAGTCCAAAGCTACCTGATACAATTGCGAGTTGCCCAAGTGTCTTAGCTTGCCCCATAACAGGTCTCTGACCTAACTCCTTGATGCCTAGAAATTTGCTCATTTGGGTTTGATCCACTGAGGTGATGGACCATTTAGATTGAAGAACAAAGTCTTATGCTAACCCTTAGGACAGAGTCTAATGTTTCTACGTTGAGGGGGTGGGAAGGGGGGATCTACTGTTTCTTCCTTCCTCCCCTTGCACAAGCTGTTCCTCCGCCTCTCACACCCTTTCCTCTCCTGCCCTTGCCCTCAGCAAACTCAAACGGCACTCTCTCTCAGACACCTTGAAGGGCTCCTGCAGGCAGATGAAAGCTTCCCACTCCGTGCTCCCATAGCACATGGATTTTTTAGGGTTTCGGCCAGATGGATATTCTTGTCTGGGGGGGTCACATATTAACTGCCTCTAAGTCTTCTGGAAAATGGGGGTTGTGGGTCAATGAGGGGAGAGGTGGGAAGGAAAGAAGGCAAGCAATGGCTTTGGAGAAAGTTAACAGAGTAGAGCAGGCAATCAGATCATACCCTACAAACCAAGCAGCCCTCACTAATCCTTTCTGTGCCTGTGTGCTATGTAGAGAGGTGAGTCAAGTCCCCTGTGCGCTGACCGCTTTCCTCCCTTTTCTACACTCTCTACCTGCACAGCTCAGTGCTGCGTGCTCTGGTTTGGCCTCAAGCCCAGGAGGTGCTATTTATAAGATCCTGGAGTAATGGGGCACCTGGGTAGCTCAGTGGGTTGGGCCTCTGCCTTCGGCCCAGGTCATGATCTCAGGGTCCTGGGATCCAGCCCCGAATCGGGCTCTCTGCTCAGCGGGGAGCCTGCTTCCTCCCCCCGACCCTGACTGCCTGCCTCTCTGCCCTATTGTGATCCCCCCCTCTCTCAAAAAAAAAAAATAAAAAAAAAAAAAAAAGATCCTGGAGTAATGATATTTAATGTTTTTATTTTTGAAAATCAAGGTGAAGTACTAAAAAGAAAATAACTAGGGGCACCTGGGTGGCTCAGTGGGTTAAGCCTCTGCCTTCTGCTCAGGTCATGATCTCAGGGTCCTGGGATTGGGCCCCGAATTGAGCTCTCTGCTTGGCAGGGAGCCTGCTTCTGCTCTCTCTCTTCTGCTCTTGTGAGCTCTCTCTGTCAAATAAATAAAAATTTTTTTTTAATTAAAAAAAAAAGAACTATAACCCATACTAATTTTCCACCTATAATCTAAACTTAATCATTGTTTAACATTCGGGCATATTTCTTCCAGTCTTTTTCCGGGTGGCAGACTGTAACCTTCCAGAATGCTAAGACCAAACATATTCTTTTTCCAGTTCTTATACCTCTGGGCATCAGAAGTCCAAAATGGGTCTCACTGGGATAAAATCCAGGTGTTGGCAGACTGGTATTCCTTCCAGAGGTTCAGGAGGCAGATCTGCTTCTCCACCTGACCCCATTTCTAGGGACTCCCAGGCATCTTCAAAGCCAGTGATGGCAGGGGGCTCTTGCTCATCCTCGTTGCTATGCTCCAGTCCTGGCTCTCCGGCTTCCCTCTCTCGTACAAGGACCCTGTGACTGCCCTGGCCCCACCTGGATGATCCGGGAAACTCTTACCAGCTTAAGATCCCTAACTTTTTTTGCTGAAGCACATCTGCAAAGTCCCTTTTGCCAAATTCAGTAACGGTCGTAGGTTCCAGGGGTGAGGACTGGACATCTGAGAAGGCCATCGCTCTGCATACCACAGGCATCTTTTCTAAACTCTACAACAGAAATTTGCTTTGCCTTTCTTCTCTTTCACTTTTCTTCTGACACACAGGCAAGAGCATGAGTTTTGAGGCAAAATACAGTAGCTTTATCTCTAACTGGCTGGATGACATCTGGACTACTCACTTCACCTCCTTGAGTCTCTTTCTCTCTCATCTGTAGCACAGAGCTAACATTCACTGCATTAGGAAAAGACAGGGACAGAGTAAGGTAAGCTAGTGCCTGGAGCACAAACAGCCCTCACTAACCATCCCTTCCACCCTT
>ML105629.1:10252-32388 GCA_003697995.1 Taxidea taxus jeffersonii | reverse complement strand
CCCTGCGCCCCTCCGTCCCGCCAATGCGTTTCCTCCTTTGTCCTTCTCATCATTTAGCAAAGAAGGCCATACTACCCACACTGCTTGTGACTCTGCTTCAGTGCTTCGGGGTATCTGACATCTGCTCAAGGCAACCACTGTATTTATATGGAGAGTCTGGGTTTTTTGAAGTCCTTTCAAGTTCACATGAAACTTAGAGATAGAGAATTCCTCATAACTTAAACGTGCCAGTTCCAATTCTGCCCTGTGAATCTATACATTCATTTCTTTATTTCACCCTCCTTCAGTCCTTCTCTTTACTCCTTCTAAGTAATGATAGTGCAGAGACAGGAGCGATGCCCAGCCATAGCAGGGAATTCTTTTGGCAGAGTGAATGCTGTTTGCAAAGACGACCCTTTAAAGCCCACTTCTAGGCTCAGCTTCCAGCAACCCCACTGAACTCTAGAACACATTCCCAGGCCCCCAGGATCAATAATTGTGACAGAAGCCACACACCCTCTGGGGATCCCATCACTGAATTATGACACTTTCCAGAATGTTGTTCATGAGTTACTGTGACCCAATCCTTCCACTCTTGGAAATTAACTTCCCCTATCATTTTCATCTCCAGCCCTACCAGGACCCTGGCTAAAAAGTGCATCCCCACCCAGGTGACGAGGATGGCGTCTTTGCCTATTGTCATAATTGTAAGAGCTCATACCCACTCAGCACTCACTCTGTGCCTGGCACCATCCTGTGGGCTGTTATGTAGCTACAGTCTTGACCAAAAAAATCCCATGAATATTATCACCCTTGTTTTAACAGATTAAAAAAACTGAGACAGAGAAGTTAAGTAATTTACCCAACATCCCACAACTCATAATTTAACCCCATCTCCCACCCAAATAAATAATTTAATCTGGGAGGAGAACATCTTAAGATTTCAGAGGTCTCCTCAATGAAATCTACCTTCCAGAATGATTTTTGCTCCCTGACCCCATTTGCCAGATTCAACGGTCAGCATTTTGCTTCCTGTCTTGCCTTTCACGGATGCAGCTGTTCCCTCACACCACACTCACAAGTGAACATCCCTTATAAAAGCTTGCTTTTATGAACCTCAATCTCTTTTGGGAAGAAACGGGGTCCCTATGAAAAATCATTCTTACCGAACTGTCAACTATTTGCACATCCATTCTCTGGCCACAAAAGATGTGCACTAGGGAAAGAAGATGTTAATAAGAAGCAGGAGTTTGGGAGAGTCCTTGAATGGTCATAAAGGGGAAGAGATTCTAAATGTAGAAACAGTCATAAAACACACCCAGAGTTTGTGGCCTTCGTACAGTTGCAGCCCCACCTGTCCATTTCCATGCCTGTTGGCATCTGACTTCCTTCTCTGTCTGCCCCTCCTGGACTTGTCTTCTCAGACCAATACTAGAGACCTGGGACTGTGGCCAACCAGAACATGCAGCACTGTGTGGGTAGAGAGGGTAGAAAAGGGGGGAAAGTGTTCACCACACAGGGGACCTGACTCACCTCTGTACCTAGTACTTGGGCACAGGATGGATTAGTAAGGGCTGTTCGGCAGGACTCATGGCTTAAGAAGTTTAGTAAGGAGTTGTACTTCCTCAGTGCTGTCTGACCAAGAGCAAAGGGAAGGGTGTGGGAGGCATCACAGGGCTTAGAAACCCATTGTCCCTCCCTTCTCCCTCTGCTGGGTTACATTCTTCTATCCATAGGTCACTTATTCACTGAGTTTGGTTCCAGGAAAAAATAATCTCAGTTGAATTCCTTAAAGCCCCAAGCGCTCAATTCAGCTCAGGAGTGTCTGTCATCTCAGTGATGACCAGAGGCAACTATGTTTTTAAAGACCCGGCAGAAAATTTTGACAAGAGCCTTTGTACCCACAATCCCTTTGAAGACTGCTAAGCTACACCAAGGAGGGAAGAAACCTCCTAGGTGCTGGAGAACTTTATGTTTAGACTTCATCTAATGCTCAGAATTGCCCTTTGAAGTAAACGCTATTATCCCTATTTCACAAATGAGAAACCAAAACTTCAAGAAGTCACTTGTCTCCTCTCCAAGAACTGGTTAAAAATGGAACCAGGACTCGGATTCACATATTTCTTAATCTAAAGCACATGTTTTCACTCCACACCATCCTACCTACTATAATTCAAAGAAAGGAAAGATGACCGCTTCCAAGAGAGATATTCACAAAGGGCTTCAGTGAAGAGACAGAGTCTGACATGGGCTTTAAGGTGAATAATAATTCAGGAGCCTGAGCAGGAAGGCAAGGGCATTATAGAAATAAGGGAAAGAATTATAATAAACTCAGATACACGAAAGTAAACTGTTGAGGTGCCTGGGTGGTGCAGTTGGTTAAGTGTCCAGCTCTTGGTTTCAGCTCAGGTCATGATCTCAGGATCATGAGATCGAGCCCCATGGTGGGCTCTGAGTTCAGCGTGGTATCTGGGTTTCTCTCTCCCTTTGTCACTCCCCGCCATGCATGCTCACGCTCTCTCTCTCTCTAAAATGGATAAATATTAAAAAGAAAAAGAAAAGAAAGAAAGTAAACTGAAGGCTGAGCAAGACAGCAGATCGGGGAATGATACGGGGGCTCTGAATGGCAGCCTAAGGAATCTGAACTTACCCTACAGATGATAGGAATAACTGGGAAGCTTTAAGAAAGTCAGAAATAGGGATGCCTGGGTGGCTCAGTTGGTTAAGCAGCTGCCTTCAGCTCGGGTCATGATCCCAGCGTCCTGGGATCGAGTCCCCACATCGGGCTCCTTGCTCGGCAGGGAGCCTGCTTCTCCCTCTGCCTGCCAATCTGTCTGCCTGTGCTCATTCTCTCTGAAAAATAAATAAATAAAATCTTAAAAAGAAAGAAAGAAAGTCAGAAACAGGGGAGCCTGGGTGGCTCAGTGGGTTAAGCCTCTGCCTTCGGCTCAGGTCATGGTCTCAGCATCCTGGGATCAAGCCCCACATCAGGCTCTCTGCTCAGCAGGGAGCCTGCTTCCCCCTTTCTCTCTCTGCCTGCCTCTCTTCCTACTTGTGATCTCTCTCTCTCTCTCTGTGTCAAATAAATAAATAAAATCTTAAAAAAAAAAAAAAGTCAGAAACAGGGGTGCCAGGGTGGCTCAGTGGGTTAAAGTCTCTGTTTTCGGCTCAGGTCATGGTCTCAGCATCCTGGGATCAAGCCCTGCATCGGGCTCTCTGCTCAGCGGGGAGCCTGCTTCCCCCTCCCCTGCCTGCCTCTCTATCTACTTGTGATCTCTGTCTGTCAAATAAATAAAATCTTTCCAAAAAAAAGAAAGTCAGAAACATGACAAAATAGCATTGTCAGGAAGCTAACTCTGACAGTATTAGGCAGGAAGACCTAAGGAAGTGGTTGTCAACTCTGGAAATTCAGTAATTCCCTAGAAGATTTTTTTTCCTTGTTTTTTTCTTTAACTTTTCATTTTGACATACTTTCAGACCTTCAAAAATGTTCCAAAAGTAGTCCAAGTTCCCATATACCCTTCACTCAACTTCCCCAAATATTAATGTTGTAGATAAGCACAGTACAAGGACCAAAATCAATAAATTATCATTGATAATATGATGAACTAATCTACAGATCTTGTTCAAATTCTATCAACCTTTCCACTAAGGTACTTTTTCTGGACTAGGAACCAGTCTAGGATCAAACATTGTATTTGGCAGTTTTATCTCCTTAGTCTTTTTTTTTTTTTTTTAATCTTATTTATTTATTTGTTAGAGAGAGCGAGCACAGGCAGACAGAGAGGCAGGCAGAGGCAGAGGGAGAAGCAGGCTCCCTGCCAAGCAAGGAGCCCGATGTGGGACTTGATCCCAGGACGCTGGGATCATGATCTGAGCCGAAGGCAGCTGCTTAACCAACTGAGCCACCCAGCCGTCCCTCCTTAGTCTCCTTAAACTGGGCCAGTTTCTGAGAAATTCCTTTACCTTCATTAATTAACATTTTAAAAATTTTTTTTTATTTTTTTATTGAAACATATAATGTAACCCCCCCACCCTCTCCCAACCCCCCCTCCCCCTACACCCCCCTCAGTTTGTTTTATGACATTAAGAGTCTCTTTTGGTTTGTCTCCCTCCCAATCCCATCTTGTTTCATTTTTTCTTTCCTACCCCCTTAGCCCCCACCCCCGCTTTTTTCTTTTTTTTTAAGATTTTTGTTTATTTATTTGACAGAGAGACACAGCGAGAGAGGGAACACAAGCAGGGGAAGTGGGAGAGAAAGAACCAGGCTTCCCAAGGAGCAAGGAGCCTGATGCGGGGCTTGATCCCAGGACATTGGGATCATGACCTGAGCCGAAGGCAGACGCTTAACGACTGAGCCACCCAGGTGCCCCTAACTTAACATTTTTTTAAGAGTATTGGCCAATTATTCTGTGAAATGACCCTCAGTTTGGGCTTATCTAATATACCCTCATGATTAAACTTGGGCTATGCACTTTTGGCAACAAAACAGACATGATGTTGTGCCTTCTCAGTTTATCATATCAGGCCGGCTACCCTGATATCTCCCACTACTGATGATGTTAACTTTGAACACTTGACTAAGGTTTCTCGGTAAAATGACTTGGAAGCTCTTAAAAACTACAAATGCCAGGGCCACACCGTAGACCAATCAAGTCAGACTCTCAGGGGATAAGGCACTGGCATTGGTAGGTTTTAAATGCCCTGCAGGTGATTCTAACCAGCCTTCAGGGCTGGAAACCACCAGCTTAGACAATGAACATTAGAATACTGGAAATCAATAAGGAAGCCATTCCTCAGACCTCTCGTTTTAAAATAACAGCCGGTTCAAGGCACAAGATAAATGTATTTGGACTTTGGCATGGACCCATGGTAGGGGAAAGGAAAGACCAAAAATCCCCTGATTGAGAAAGTGATAGGTAAGTAGACTGCTGTCCAATAAAAAGAGAGGGTAGGATGCTAAGTAAAGTGTCCAGCCCTGCTGGCCTATTTTCTCTCCAGACTTCAGGGAAACCTTTGCTGCAGAGAAGGCACACACCAGTCTACGGCCCTACCACCCTGTACGCACCCAATCTCGTCTGATCTCGGAAGCTAAGCAGGGTTGGGCCTGGTTAGTACTTGGATGGGAGAAGGCACACACCATATAATTTTACTGTCATGAGCCTAATGCGAGTTCCTCAGTGCCACTGAGGGAGTGAGTTATAAATCACGTGATATAAATATACAAACACACGCAAATGAGCACTTCCAGCTACAGCTGGGCAGACTGTTCACAGAATCTAAGTCGGAACTGCACGGCCTCCCTTAAACAACCCCGCCTTTCCCACTTGGTCTTTGTCCTTAATCTCTTCTGAAGTAAGTGAGTAAGGACACTGATGTAAATTTCATGAAATAGGAAAGTGTACACAATCTCCTGTCACCGGTTGTTGAAGCAATGATACTGTGCTCAACTTCCTTACCGCTATTATCTTGAGGTTTCCATGAAGAGATTTCATCATCCCCCCCTTGGAGGGGTCGTCAATAACATGCAAACAGGAACACCAGTTTAACCCAAATCCCAAGGCAGGAAGGACCCTGATGAAAATTATCCCTAAAGTATCCACAAACTACCAGGATCTGGTGCCACCGGCACAGGGAAGCTACTGCTAGGCAGTACGTGTGACAAAAGAGAAAGTAGCTGTGACACAGTCAGCCAGCCCTACAGAAAGATGCAACTCAATTGTCCCTAAACTATTACAAATCCAAATATCCATCAGGCCTCTCCCTGAGAGGCTGGCACATAACTCAATGCTAATATTTAGGTGAAATCATTTATAAAAGGTTGGGGTCAATGACGTCAGGAATGGCCAGGAAAGGTTTCACGAGAGAGGGGAGGCCTTTGAATGGTTGAGTCTTAGGGAAATAGTGATGATGAGAAACGAGCACAGGAAAGCAGGTGTCAGGCACCACTGGAGATGCTAATTTGGAGGGGGATTTCAGGAATGGGGGGGTGTTTGCGTGTTATTTTACTTATTCCTCCCAACCACCGCTTGAGGTTATTTCAGTGGTTGCGGATCCTCAGAAAGGTAGCACAACTTGTCAAGGTCGTTGGTGGATCTGGGATTAACAAGCAGGTGTGTCGAACTCCAAAGCCCATGCCAATATCACTGCCACTGAGAGAAGACTGGACACGGTATGTTTAGGGAACAAGAAGGAGCAGAGAAAACTGTGGCAGAAAAATAAGATTAAGAAACAAGGAAGTTAGGTAAGCTTGCCAAAGTCAGACCATATATTGTACAGCCACAAAAACTAGACAGAGATGTTTGAATTTGATCTTGTATTTACACAAGAGCCTTTGTGAAGATTTTGAGTAAGAGAGTAATCAAAGTGATCCCTTAAGCAAAGACCAAAGGGGATAGTGGCAAAAATCAGGGTTCTGGGTTCCTCTGCCAAAAAGATGCCACTGACAATAGTAAAAGGAGCCACACAATACAGTGGAATGAGAACTGGACTAAGAGGCAGAAGCTTGGGTTTAAATACAAGAAGTTACACACTGACATCATGACTTTATTCAGCTAGTTACATACTCTCCCTGGACTTCAGTTTCTTCTCATCCATAGGTCAGGTGAAGTGAGACCTAATCCCTAAATGACCTCTAAAAGCTTTGCTATGCAAAGTGTGGCCCACCAACCAGCAGCAACCAGCATTGTCCAGAAGCTTATTTGAAATGCAGCATCTCAGGCCCCACCAGAGTAATCAGTCCTGTATTTAATCTTTTTTTTTTTTTTATTTGACAGAGAGAAATCACAAGTACGCAGAGAGGCAGGCAGAGAGAGAGAGAGGAGGAAGCAGGCTTCCTGCTGAGCAGAGAGCCCGATGCGGGGCTCGATCCCAGGACCCTGAGATCATGACCTGAGCCGAAGGCAGAGGCTTTAACCCACTGAGCCACCCAGGCGCCCCTCAGTCCTGTATTTAAACAAAGTGATCTATGAACACATGAAAGTTTGAGATACTTCTCTAAAGTATGTTCCAGGAGTGCCCTGGGTGTCTCAGTCGGTTAAGCATCTGCCTTGGGCTCAAGTCAAGATCTCAGGGTCCTGGAATCAAGCCTACCTGGAGACCGGTGCTCAGCAGGAACTCTGCTTCTCCCTCTCCCTATGCTCCTCTCCCTACTCATATTCGCCAATGTGCTCTCTAAAGAAGATGTGGTCCATATGCACAATGGAATATTACTCAGCCAGCAGAAAGGATGAATACCCAATTTTTGCATCAGCTTGGATGGGACTGGAGATTATGCTCAATGAAATAAGTCAAACAGAGAAAGTCAATTATAAGGTTTCACTTACTGTGGAATATAAGGAACATAAGGAACATTAGCGAGACATGGAGGACATTAGGAGAAGGGAAAATGAAGGAGGAGAAATCAGAATGGGAGATGAACCATGAGAGTCTATGGACTCCGGGAAACAAACGGAGAGTTTTAGAAGGGAGGGGGGTGGGAGGTTGGGTGAGCCCGGTGATGGGTATTAAGGAGGACACGGATTCCATAGAGCACTGGGTGTTATATGCAAACAATGAATCATGGAACACTACATCAAAAACTAATGGTGACTAACATAACACAATTCAAAAAACAAACAAACAACAAAAAAAGTATGTTCCAGTTCTAAAATGCAATGGTTTCAGACTCACCTCAACTCTGTCACTTGACAGGAAATAATTATCTATTCATTTCATTTCTGTTTAATTCATTTTTCATTCATTTTTCTCTCACCCTAACACTGGGGCCCCCCTCCCCCACATACTTGCCCACACCTGAGTAGTGCTCTTAGGAAACACCAGTGGGGCAGCGCTGCCATCTTGTGGCCACGACCAGCAAATGCACTTAACCACACAGTTCTTGCCAGTGAGTGGGATGGGGATTGGCAGAAGGGGTGAAGTCCAAGTCACAGATTAGATAAGAGAATCACAACCACCCAGAGTGACCGAAGCAGCTGTCAGACAGAGGTCAGCCTGCATCATATGGTAATGTCACATTTCAAAGGGTAGTTTTTATAGTACATAATAAAATGTGATATTAGCAGGGAAGCTGGGCTCCAAGGCAAGCCCTGCCCTTATAATCTTCAAAAACAACGAAAAATCACTGTGACACATTTTCAGACATCCAGCCCCTGCCTGAACTCCATCTGTAAACTTGTAATTTTCCAAGGAAATTTCCTTTGCTGTGACAGTTTTTTCTCATCCTGAGCCCAATTTATCTGCTGCCAGTCCGAGTCCTACGCTCTGCCGGCCCTGAAATACATCTAATACCTTTTCACAAAACAGACCTCTCCCAAATGACAATCCTGAAGTCCCTACACTCTTCTGTCCCTTTCCAATGGGCCAGCAAAGTGTGTCCAGCACAGCAGAAGCTCAGTATTCTAGGAGTGTTCTGACCAGAGCAGCAGAACCACAGGACCACCCGCTTCCCCATTCTAGCTGCTAGATCTATATTAGAAAACCACATCAGCTGATGTGACAACATGGGTTTTTCCTACTTGTGCAGTGGCTCGGTCACCCTACACCTCTGTTGGCATACACTTTTTATTTTTTTTATTTTTTAAATTTTTTAAAGATTTTATTTATTTGACAGAGATCCCAAGTAGGCAGAGAAGCAGGCAGATAGGGGTGAGGGGAAGCAGGCTCCCTGCTGAGCAGAGAGCCCGATGTGGGGCTCAATCCCAGGACAGGACCCTGAGATCATGACCTGAGCCGAAGGCAGAGGCTTTAACCCACTGAGCCACACAGGCACCCCTTTTTTATTTTTTATTTTTATTTTTTTTAAGATTTATTTATTTATTTGACAGAGAGAGACAGCGAGAAAGAGAATAAAGGCAAGGGGAGTGGGAGAGGGAGAAGCAGACTTCTTGCTGAGCAGGGAGCCCAATGCGGGGCTCAATTCCAGGACCCTAGGACCATGACCTGACCCAAAGGCAGACGCTTAATGACTGAGCCAGCCAGGCGCTCTATTCAGTTTTTTTTAAAAGATTTATTTTGAGAAAGAGAGAGGGAGTGTTGTGGGGGAGCAGAGGGAGAGACTCTCAAATGGACTCCCTGCTGAGCACAGAGCCCCGACTCAGGGCTAGATCTCACGACCCTGAGATCATGGCCTTAACCAAAATCAAGAGTTAGACGTTTAGCTGACTGAGCCACCCAGGAGCCCCATATTCAGTTTTTTTTTTTTTTTTTAAGAAATATTTATTAGAACCTGTTATGTACTATGCCCTGGAGACACAAAGATGAACCAGACCTGGTCTCTGCTCTCACTGAGCTCTGGGCTATGGAGGGAACCTAATTCAAAGCCAGACAATCCCAGTTTAGCAGGAAATACCTCGACAGAGATAGACATAGACTTTTGAGGGCCATCCCAGCAACCCCCTGTGAAAATCTTCCACTCTTGTTTTCTGGGCTCAGTTTTCCTCATTTCAAGTTCAAAGTGAAAAAAAAAAAAAAGTAGTAATGCAAATGTCCCAGACGGTCATAGTTGGGCCAGACATTTCCTTCTGGCTAATCCAAAGGCATTTATGGGCTCATTCTGAACGTCCGCTCTCTCCTATTAGGCTTCACTACAGCTGCCACACAAACAGAAATTCCAGCAGGTCAGGAAACTTGAGTGTGAGTCTTGTGGTTCTGAGGCTAGTGGAACTATATGATGCTGCACAATATAATTTCCCTGTGCTTTAACTTCAATTCTGTGAAATGGGGCAGTTACACCTTCTTCTCAGTAGTCACCACCTAGCAAACACCAGGCACACATTAGGTGCTCAAATGTCTACTGAATATATATATGAATAAATGATTATTAGGGCAGCTGGAATCATGAAATCAAACAACAGACATTTCTGAATGTCTAAGTACACTATGGAGCCAGGAAACCAAATAGGGGCAGAATGGTATTTTCTCCCCACTTTTCCCTTATCTCCTTCCTGAAGGGGAAGCTTTGTAAGGGCAGAGAGGCTGTGTTGAAACAAATAATGTTCTCAAGATGGGCTCTAAGTAGTTGTCAATATTAAGAAGAAAAAGGTCTGTTTGTCTTGGGGGTGTTTTATATAAATGCACCTGAGGGACCCAAAGCTCTTTCCCATGGTACCCAGGACCCAACCCTCCACCCCAAGTCCTTGGAGGGGAAAAGCAGACAGAGGGAACTGACAGGGAGCCAGGACTGAGGGGAGCAGGAGGGAGGGCTGAGGAGCTCACTGACCCTGCAGTAGCCTGGAGCCAACTGACAGATAACTCAGTGGGCAAAGGGAAGCACTCCCACCAGGTCCCTTGTGGCATGTGACCATTCATCAGTGAATTTTTCTTTCTGATAATGGGCTGAACTTTTTACATGCTTCCTAACATACCAGGCCTAGTTAAAGTGTTACAAGAATATCACTTAATTCAACAAACCCTGATAGAGTGCTCCCAAAGTGCCAGGCCCTACATAAGTTCAGGAACACAAAAATGAACAATAACAGCCCCTCCCCCCACTGCCGTCAAATATCCCCAATATCATCCAATTAGCTCCATGCTCCTTCTCTGTGCTGCCCTACTCTCTGGCCTCCACCAACCCAAATCCTACCCTATTAGAAAGACCCCTCCCAAGCTCCACCTAACCCAGAGTCCCCTGAGTGACTCTGAGCCCACAATGAACTCCTGCCTCTCCTAGAATTTGGTTCCATTTCCATCTCTAGGTTTTATGAACAGATTTGAGCCTCCTGAGAAGAGACCATTGTTAGAATTTTCCAGAGAAACCACATCCATGGTTTATATCAGACAGAGCCCAAGCCTTCAACTAGAGGCCAAGCCCCATTGTGCCTGCCTCAAGAAGGTGCTTTATAAACTTTGTAGTAGCAAAGTCTATAATCTCTAACACTGTCAATTAGCAGTAATAATTTGAAAATTAAGAGGTTAAGAATGATCATACAGAAATCAGAAAGGGCTTGACTCGTGCCTTGCCTCACCCCTCCTCTTAGGTCAAACAATCACGCCACCTGTTCTCACTCCTGCCTGGAGGCTGCCAGGGAGGACTTCCTTGTAAACCTTCCCCTCATTCCCCGCAAATTTCACTCAGCATTCAAGCCCTTCTCTCCTCTCTCTTCGAGCATATTTCCCAAAGTCTCTGAAATGAGTCAAGTTCAGTAAGTACTGATGTTCTGTAACCCTTAATGATTACTCTAAATAGAATTACTTTCTTCCTTTGCCTTGGGCTGTTTCCAAACAAGGTCTGGAACCAACAACCCCAAGAGCACAGGCAAACACCCTTTAAGGGCTCCTTCCCTCCTATGGTTCCTATTTCTCAGAGCTTCTTGGATGTGAAGCCCTGGGGGTCTTCCACCAACCCAGTTCCTTCTCCTTTAGTCTGGAGCAACAAAGCCATAGCTACCTTCCTGATGAACAAAAAGGAGGCCCAGGGGCACCTGGGTGGCTCAGTGGATTAAAGCCTCTGCCTTCGGCTCGGGTCATGATCTCAGGGTCCTGGGATCAAGCCCCTCATCGGGCTCTCTCCATAGCACAGAGCCTGCTTCCCTTCCTCTCTCTCTGCCTGCCTCTCTGCCTACTTGTGATCTCTGTTTGTCAAATAAATAAATCAATCAATCAATCAATCAATCAATCAATCTTTAAAAAAAAAAAAAAAAGGAGGCCCAGTTTGACCCACTGCTTCAGGGGCAATGTTCTGGGAGAAATAGCTTCTCCTCTGCAGTCCTCTCTCCTTCCCACCTTACTTCTGTGGCCACAGAATTGGAAGGAAATTGTAAGCACAGTGAGGACGGGACTTCTCAAGCAACACACCTGTTGCTCCAGGGGCCTAGACAACAGAGCAGGGACAGATCATGTCATCCTCTCTTCTGCTGATCCTTAGTACTTGCTTTCTTACCCAATATTAAGCTAGAAAACATCACCAAAAGGTACAAGGAAATTCTGAGCAAAAAGATTTGGGGAAGAAATCATAGCACCCTGGGAGGTAGGAAGTGGGTAAGGAGGAGGGGAGGGAACCAGTATTGCTGCCAAGTTGTCAGTCACCTTCTTGTGTTCTTAAGAATGCTTCATTTTCTTTTGTTTGGCCAGTTTTTCCTCCCAGATTCCTGTAAACCTGTTACCTAACGAGGCCAGCGTCACTTAGCCGTTCTCGCCCTCTAACGGGAACACTGGCCAGGGATTAAAGCCCAGACCACCATCCCAAGGAAGACTTTGGGAGCCTCCAGCTGGGAACCCTCCACACTCTCTTCAAGTGACTCAGAGGAGCACCAACAGTTGCAATGAAAATTCTAATCCCTTTCCTCCTTCTGTTGCTGCCACTAATGCTGATGCCTGTGGTCTCTAGTAGCCCAAATCCAGGTAATAAGATTAATTTTCTATAAAGGGGAAACGGGGGGTTGCGGTGGGGGGTGGGGTGGGGATGTGGCAGAACACAGAAGAAAATGTGGCAAAAAACCCGCAACAACCATGCATTGAAACATAGCCCCTTCCAGCTACAGGGATTTGAGACAAGTAAGTTTCTGCCAGTGCCCGGTTCCTCATTTACAAAAAGGAGAAGACTGTACTTACATCCAAAGAGTGTTTCAAGAGCAAAATGAGATAGTGAGATAGTGGGTATCAAAATGTCTAAAACTGTAGCTAGCAAAATACAGATATATATACAGGCTCAATAAAACTCTGCTTCCTTGGGGCGCTGGGTGGCTCACTCAGTTGAGCTTCTGCTTTCAGCTCAGGTCATGATCTCAGAGTCCTGGGATTGAGTCCTGCACTGGGTTCCCTACTCAGTAGGGATTCTGCTTCTCTTCTCTCCCTGCTCTCTCTCTCTGCCAAAAGAAAAATTAAAATAGGGGCGCCTGGGTGGCTCAGTGGGTTAAAGCCGCTGCCTTCAGCTCGGGTCATGATCCCAGGGTCGTGGGATCGAGCCCCGCATCGGGCTCTCTGCACTGCGGACAGCCTGCTTCCTCCTCTCTCTCTGCCTCTCTGCCTACTTGTGATTTCTGTCTATCAAATAAATAAATAAAAAATCTTTAAAAAAAATTAAAATTAAAATCTGCTCTTACCTTCTGCCCTTTATCCCTTTCCAGAAGAGCCAGTCTTGGTGAAGGTGTTCTATAAAGGTATTGAAGGCAACTGTACATTCACGGAGGATAAGTCCTTGCTTATATTCTTTAGGGGGCACCTGGGTGGCTCAGTCGTTGAGCGGCTGCCGTCAGCTCAGGTCATGATCCCAAGGTCCTGGGATCGAGCCCCACATCGGGCTCCCCGCCCAGCGGGAAGCCTGCTTCTCCTTCTCCCACTCCCCCTGCTTGTGTTCCCTCTCTCGCCGTGTCTCTCCCTATCAAATAAATAAAATATTTTTTAAAAATATTCTTTATAGGGACGCCTGGGTGGCTCAGTTAGTTAAGCGGCTGCCTTCGGCTCAAGTCATGATCCCAGCGTCCTGGGATCGAGTCCCACATCGGGCTCCTTGCTCGGCAGGGAGCCTGCTTCTCCCTCTGCCTCTGCCTGCCACTCTGTCTTCCTGTGCTCACTCTCTCTCTCTAACTAATAAATAAATAAAATCTTTAAAAAAAATTAAAATATTCTTTATAGTACACCAGAATGCCACCAATAAATTTAATGCTATTTAATGGTAAGGTAATAAACTAGAAAGATCGTATCACCAGATAGTATCTATATTGGAAGCTTTAGCCATACTAAGCTCACCTTTTGGGAAGCAGGCCTTAGGTTAAAGGCTCCAAATCAGCCCCAGCTTTCACTACATCTCAGGTGGGCTCACCGTTGGCAGAACAAACATGCAGAAAAGAGCTCATCCCATGTTTCTGCTCAAGGGAACCAATTCCTCAAGGGCTAGTTTGAGGTAAAATAGCTTTTTTACATATTTAACAACTTGATCCTTAAAATCAGAAGTTCACCTTACTCCACCCCAATTTTACACTTCCCTTCCCTTGTAGAGAGAGATCTCTGGAAGGTGCTAGACCCCATAGTTCCAGGGCCTAGACTGCCAGTCTGGAGGGGAAGGCTTTTCCATCATGGTGACCAGCACCAAGGCTAGAGTCCCTACCCCTGATTCAAAGCCCCAACCACGACCTGCCTTTCCAATCCGCTCCTCACCTCACTCCTCATGCTCTGTGCTCCACCTAAACTAGACTGTGGGCTGTTCCCCAAACCGGTCTTGTGCTTCCCCACTAGCTTAACTTCTCTCATACACTCAGCTCAGAAACCACCTCCTCCTCACAGCCTCCCTGATTCCTCTCTCAACCAGATATGAGCCTTCTGTCCTGTGAACATGCTTAGTTCAAACGTGACCCTCTCTTTGCACTTGTCATATTCTGTCTCATATTGAAGGTATTTGTGTGCCTTTCCTACCTCCACCCCTGCCCTTCTAGACTCTAACCTCCTTGATAGGACAATCTGGTATAGTGTTTCCTCATTCTATCCAGCATAGTATTCAGTAAATATTTGCAAAGCGAAAGAATAAATGCTCAGGTTTCTAAGTTCAAAATGTTGCCCTTAAAAGACTCTACACCTGGGTTTGATAGAAGCTCTACTAACATTTGGGGCTGGGCAATTCTTTGCTGTAGCTGCTATTCTGTGCATTGTAAGGTGTCCAGCAGCACCTGTGTGGCCTCTATCAACTAGATAGCAAGCCTCTCCACCCCTGCCCCCAGTTAAGATAGACAAAGTTAACTCCAGGCGTTGCCAAATGTCCCCAGGAAGGGGAAACCATCTCCAGCTGAGAACCCCTGCTCTATGAGAATAGTTCTCAAACCTGGTGACACGTTTAGACTTTCCTAGATCTGTAGACTCAGCCTTGGAGCCCAAGAAACCTAGATCTAAATCCTCGTTCCACGCTTACTTTGCAGCCCTAGACAAGCTGCTTCACTTTTTGGAGCCCATTTTACCATCTTAAAATGAGTAAAATACCATTTAGAACATATAATTGTTGTGAATATTAAATGATCTATACTGTGTACCTAGCAAGGATTCAATAAATGGACTGAGTAAAATATCTCAAGTAGCTCCTAAAAGACAACGGCAATGAATTGGGTAAAGCTCGCTCTGCCGCCAGATGGCGCTATTGCAGACACACCCGGCTCCATCCCAGTCTCTTAATCCAGTTTGCAGCACCTCTCTGACTCGATGAAACGACACCCGCCACCTTCCTATCCCCCCCAAATTCTCAAAATAAAATCTGATCTTACTTTATCTCTTAAAATAACCACATACATGCACAGTGTGTTTTTCACAGAGAGGAAGGAGAATAGATAAGTATATATGAAAATGTTAGGAAACAAATCACTTATAATAATAGATTAATTACTTATATCATTAACTATGAAGTTATCTACAATAATTGTTGAAATATGCTAAGCAATCCTATGTGGCAGGCGATGTTTTTTTTTTACATTTTTTAATTTATTTTTATTTTTTTAAGATTTTGTCTATTTATTTGATAAAGACACAGTGAGACAGAGAACACAAGCAGGGAGAGTGGGAGAGGGAGAAGCAGGCTTCTGAGCAGGGAGCCAGATGCGGGACTCGATTCCAGGACCCTGGGATCATGACATGAGCCAAAGGCAGACGCTTAACCGACTGAGCCACCCAGATGCCCTGAGATTTTATTTATTTATTTGACAGAGAGAGACACAGCAAGAGAGGGAACACAAGTAGGGGAGCAGCAGAGGGAGAGGGAGAAGCAGGCCTCCCACAGAGCAGGGCGCCCCATGCAAGGCACAATCCCAGGACCCTAGGATCATGACCTGAGCAGAAGGCAGATGCTTAATGACTGAGCCCCCAGGCGCCCCTAGCAGGCGAGGTTCCAAGCACTTCATACATATTACCTCATTGTGTCCTCACAGAAATATAATGTATTTTTAAATTCATTTTTAATTTTTCAGACTTAAGAAATGTTATAAAAACAGAGTTCCCGTATATTCTTCATCCAGTTTTTATAACATCTTGGGGCGCCTGGGTGGCTCAGTGGGTTAAAAATAACATCTTACAGGGACGCCTGGGTGGCTCAGTTGGTTAAGCAGCTGCCTTCGGCTCAGGTCATGATCCCAGCGCCCTGGGATCGAGTCCCACATCGGGCTCCTTGCTCAGCAGGGAGCTTCTTCTCCCTCTGCCTCTGCCTGCCACTCTGTCTGCCTGTGCTCACGCTCGCTCTCTCTCTAACAAATAAATAAATAAAATCTTTAAAAAAAAAATAACATCTTACACAACCATAACATGATTACCAAAACCAGGAAATTAGCACTGACATAATATTATGAATGAATGTACTAATATTCAGGTTTGCTAATCATCCCGTAAATGTCCTTTTTCTGGTCCAGAATCCAATCCAGGATACGAACCTGAATAAAGCTGTCATGTCCCCTTAGTTTTCCCCAAGCTGGAGTAGTTTCTCAGCCTTCCTTGTCTTTCATGATTTTGACAGTTTTGAAGACTACTGGTCAGTTATTTTATAGAAAACCCCTCAGTTTGGGTTTGTCCGATGATTCTTCATGATTAATATCAGATTATGTGTTTTTGGCAAGAGTACCACAGAAGTCATGAGTGTCTTCTCCATGCCTCACATCAGATGGCCCATGATACTGATCATTCCCAACTACTGATGATATTCATTTTGAACACTTGCTTAAGGTAGTGTCTGCCAGGTTTCTCTACTGTAAAACTACTCTTTTTCCCACTGTAATTAATAAGTATCTTGTGAAGAGATACTTTAAGACTATAGAAAAAGCCTGTTTCTTCAAAATCCATTGCTGATTCCCACCTTCAACAAAAGTTACTTTGGTATTAGCCAAATGGTGATTTTCTATTTCCATCATTCCTTCTACATTTATTAATTGGGATTCTACTATAAGAAAAAGCTTCGGGGTGCCTGGGTGGCTCAGAGGGTTAAAGCCTCTGCCCTCGGCTCAGGTCATGATCCCAGAGTCCTGGGATCAAGCCCTGCAATCTGGCTCTCTGCTTGGCAGGGAGCCTGCTTCCTCCTCTCTCTTTCTGCCTGCCTCTCTGCCTACTTGTGATCTCTGTCTGTCAAATAAATAAATAAAATCTTTAAAAAAAAAAAAAGAAAGAAAGAAAAGAAAAAGCTTCTCGGGCGCCTGGGTGGCTCAGTCGATTAAGCGACTGCCTTCAGCTCAGGCCATGATCCTGGAGTCCCGGGATTGAGTTCCAGGATCGAGTCCCACATCAGTAGGGAGTCTCTTTCTCCCTCTGACCCTCCCCATGCCCTCGATGCTTTCTCTCTTACTCTCTCTTAATAATCTTTAAAAAAAAATAAATAAATAAAGGGACGCCTGGGTGGCTCAGTTGGTTAAGGGGCTGCCTTCGGCTCAGGTCATGATCCCAGCGTCCTGGGATCGAGTCCCACATCGGGCTCCTTGCTTGGCAGGGAGCCTGCTTCTCCCTCTGCCTCTGCCTGCCTCTCTGTCTGCCTGTGCTCGCTCTCTCTCTCTAACTAATAAATAAAATCTTTAAAAAAAAAAAAGAAAGAAAGAAAGGAAAAGCTTCTCCTTCTCTCCCATTTACTTACTGAATTATTTATACGAGTAAAGACTCATGGATATTTATGGATTATAACCCATTACTATCATTATTTATTATGTTGTTCATGTTGTCTCAGAATTGAATATTGAGAGCTGCTGCAAGTAGGCTTCTCTTTTTGGCATATCATTTTTTAGCAGTTCCAGACTTTCTGAGATCACGAGATGTTCTGGGCTCATCTTGTACTTCCCTGGCCTGCCTTAGAATCAACCATTTCTCCAAGGAGCTCTGGTTCCTTTCACTGGACAATGGTACTCACAAGCCCTGGGCACCAAGATCTGGCCCATGGCTACCAGGAGCTAGTGCTTCTACGCCCTCTAGTGGACAGCTAGGAAATAGAAGCATCCGCAGGCACATACTAATGGACTATTAGCCCCGTTTTATAAATTAGGTAAATGAAAGACAAAAGTTAGGCAACTTGTCCGAAATCATAAAGCTAATATGTAGCGGAACAGGAAAGTCAAAATAATGATAGATCTGCCACAAGTCCTAACAAGTGGGAGTTAGCTTCTTTACACAATCAGGTCAGTAGAAAGCAACAAAACTAACATTCCAGCATAGACACCCTCTTTGGGACACAGCAACAGAAGTCTGCAATAATAACCACAATAATAACAATCATGTACTGAACACCTACTTGGGCACTGGCCACTGGGCACCTCTAGTAGCTTATTTATTCCTAATTCTGCAAGGTGGATACTACTATTCTCGTTTTACAAACCAGAGAACCAAAAATCAAAGAAGCCAAGGCTGCATCGTTAAGGGACAGAGCAAGTAGTAGATGCCACGTCTGCCTGGATGTAAAGCTCATGCTTATTCCACTATATCAATATTTTCCAAAACTGATTTTCGGTAGGACATAAATTAGCTTTCACTTCAATAGTTATGTTTATGTTAATGCATGTTAGAAAAAAATCTAAGCATGTATCAAACCCCTAATCTCACAGATAATATAACAGAGGATGGGGCTGTTTTGTAAATTAAATCTGTTTAAAGAAAAAGTAAGAAGTAAATAATAGTAGATGTGGTACAAGCTACAGAAAGCATCATAAATGTGGTCCAGAAATGTCTGAGGTTTGGGAAACATAATAATGTAGGAACGTGCAGCTTCATTTTAATTTACACCATGGAATTAAGGTTGTAAAGACTGCAGAAAGAACAACACTTAAGAAACTTGGACCTGAGTTTTAGCTTCAGCTGGGTCACCGTTACCTTTGTGAACTTGGGCATTTCATTTGGTCTCTCTGGGCCTCAGTTTCTTCATCTGAAAAAAAAAAGGGATAGTGATTTAGTTAATTTGTACAATCCTTTTACAAGCAATTTAGTAATAATATCAAGAAACAAAACTATTCTTAACTTTTGACCCAGCAATTCCACTTTGGGAAATCTTGCCCAAGACGATAATCTAAGGTTTGGAAAACAGTTACAAACATAAGGAATTTTATCAATATCCCAAAGTAAAACAATCTAAATATTCAGCAATGAGTGAAGACTTAAATAATTTGGAGGTCATATGCTTATTGGGAATGTTATGTAGTCATTAAAAATGTCTGTTTGGGGGGCACCTGGCTGGCTCAGTCAGTTAAGTGTCTGCCTTGGGCTTGGGTCATGATCTTGGGGTCCTGGGATCAAGCCCCAAGTTGTCGCTGGACTCCCAGCTCAACAGGAAGTCTGCCCCCCACTCATGCTCTCTCTCTCTCTCTCTAGTAAATAAATAAAATCTTTTTTAAAACAGTGGGCGGGGGCCTGGGCGCCTCAGTTAGTTGAGTGTCTGACTCTTGATTTCAGCTCAGGTCATGATCTCAGGGTCATGGGATCCAGTCCTGAGTAGGACTCTGCCAGGGCATGGAGCCTGCTTGAGATTCTCTCTCTCCCTCTGCCTTTCTCTGCTTGCACTCTCTTTCTTAAACAAACAAACAAAAAGTTAATAAAAATGTCCATCATAGGGGCACCTGAGTGGCTCAGTGGGTTAAAGCCTCTGCCTTAGGCTCAGGTCATGATCCCAGGGTTCTGGGATCGAGCCCCACATCAGGCTCTCTGCTCAGCAGGGAGCCTGCTTCCTCCTCTCTCTCTCCTCTCCTCTCCCTGCCTGCCTCTCTGCCTACTTGTGATCTCTGTCTGTCAAATAAATAAAATCTTTTTTAAAAATGTCCATCATAAAGATGACATAGCAACATGTTTATAAAGTGAACAACAACAAAAAAATTTGTTCACATACTATGGTTATCACTGTAGAAAGAAAATCATATGCAGGAAACACACCAAAATACCGCCAGATGGTAAGAGTAAAGATTTCTTTATTTGTACTTTCCAAATTTTCTCTAATATAGCTCTATTACATTTAGAATAAAAAAAAAACTTCTGCCTGAAGAGATTCAACTAAATAACCTCCAAGATTCCCTCTGGCTCTAGTATTCTGTGGCCTTCCTCTGGAACTACAAGTAGAGGTCAGGTGAAAGGTGAAAGTAAAATATTAGAAAAGTTTAGATGGCAGGGGCTATGTGTGCCTGCTTGGGTTAGTTTAATAGCACTCAAAACAGCACATGAGAACATTTGGAAACTAGTACTTGGGGAAATGGTGCAACACCTTCCATCTGTGTGGCAGAAAGGGCACAAGTCTGGGAAATAGCCCTAGATTGAATCAAAGGATCTCTAAGGGCCTCTAAGGGCCCTCTCCAGACAACTTGTCCATTTGCTTTTTTTTTTTTTTGTCCATTTGCTTATTGTACATTTACCAAGTGCCTGCTATGTGTCAGCTCTATACAGTTGAATGACTATTGAGCCATCAGTGGGAGCAAGAATTTTAGTTTCCTGTAGCACAGAATGAGGGGCTTAAACAACAGAAATTTATTTTCTCACAACTCTGCTATCTCTTTGCCCAAATCTTTTCTTCTTATAGGGACTCCAGTTGGACTGCATCAGGACATACCATAACGACCTCATCTTAACTTGAACTCATTTTAACACAGTCAACTCTCTAAAGATCCTATCTTCAAATAAAATCATTCTGGGGGTTAGGGCTTCATCATGAATTGAGGAGGGGGACACAATTCAATGTCCACAACAGATTTCAAACAACAAACTACATGTATAACTGTGCATTAAGAGAAATGCCTTCAAATACAGTGGGAAGCCATGTGAAGGCATAACTGATTCTTACAGGATATATCAGAAACTACTATACCAAGGAAGCATCATCTACGCTGACTTCTAGCTCCAGAATCTCAAGTCTGTTAACCATCATCCTTGACTGTCATAGAAATATTACCATTTCACAAAATCGGAATCTTAAAAGACAGCATCAGGTGATAAGACAGACTTGACTAGAGGCCAAAAGAGGAATGGATTTGTTCCAGAGGCACAAAAGTAAATACCATCCTCTTAAGAGTTGAACTGGGATTACGGATGCAAATATAGAGAACGTAAAGGTCAGGTGAAGATCCTGACGAGTCTATGGAATAATCTGCTCCTTGTTCTCATTCCTGAAGTCATGAGAACTTTAATGTGTGCTGGGGCTAGGGCGTATTATCGGGCCCTCTTTTTCTTTTTCCTTAAGATGTATTTATTTATTTGAGAGAGAAAGAGAGTGAGAGCAGGAGAAGGGTGGGAGGGACAGACAGAGAGAGAGAGAGAGAGAAAAAAAAGCCCAAGCAGACTCCACACTGAGCACAGAAGCTGACATGGGGCTCAACGCAGGGCTTAATCTCACACCCCTGAGATCATAACCTTAGCCAAAACCAAGGGTCAGATGCTCAGCCAACTGAGCCACCCAGGTGCTCCTGTCATATCTTGATTAATGCCCACCTTTTATCCTTTCTTCCATCCAGAAGCCATTCTTTTCCACCTACCTCCAGCTAAGCTCTTCTCTAAGCCATATCTTAAACCTCAATTCCTTATCCATTTAAAATATTCCTCTCATGGGGCACCTGAGTGGCTCAGTAGGTTAAAGCCTCTGCCTTCGGTTCAGGTCATGATCCCAGAGTCCTGGGATCGAGCCCTGCATCGGGCTCTCTGCTCAGCAGGGAGTCTGCTTCTCCCTCTCTCTCTGCCTGCCTCTCTGCCTACTTGTGATCTCTATCAAATAAATAAATAAAATCTTTAAAAAAATCAATTAAATAAAATATTCCTCTCTTGGAAGTACTCTAGAGCCCTGAAAAATGAAGGAGGGGCATCTGGGTGGCTCAGTCAGTTAAGTGTCTGCTTTTGGCTCAGGTCTTGTTCTCAGGGTCCTGGGATCCAGCCTGGCATCAGCACTGGGCTCCCTGCTCAGTGGGGAGCCTGCTTCTCTCTCTCCTACTCTCCCTCTGCCACTCCCACTACTTGTGTGCGCTCTCTCTCTCTCTCAAATAAATAAATAAAATCTTAAAAAAAAAAAAAAGGGGAAGGAAAAACCACTGATGCAGGTAACACAATACTAGGGGACCATTTCTGTTGGCCCCTTCCCTTTCCGGTGCCTGGCCATGACCTGTTTCCTTCCACCAGGGGTCGCCAGAGGCCATCGGGACAATCGCCAAGCTCCTAGGAGGTGGCTCCACAAAGGCAGCCAAGAATGTGAGTGCAAAGGTCAGTATCAACACTAGCACTGCACCATCCCAATCCAACTCTCTCCCCTGAGCCCAACTCCC
>ML105629.1:0-10152 GCA_003697995.1 Taxidea taxus jeffersonii | reverse complement strand
CCCCCCCCCCCCCCCCCCCCCCCCCCGCAAACACCAGTGCAGATGTTTTCTGAGCTAACTTCACCCACTGCCCTCTCCACCAGCCCACCACATGCAGCACCAACACTTGTCTTCTTCCTGAGTCTCTGGCAAGAGCAGGACCCCTCCAAGTTCCAGGGGGAGCTGGTTGAATCTCTGGCTGCCCTTCCCCCCTTACTCTTTTCCCCAAGAACCCAGGGCTCCTGAATCTTGTTTTTGATCTTCGTCAACTCATAAATAAGACTGAAATCAGAGAGGCAAAATGCTTGACCAAGTTAAGACAGCCATAGGAAGACACTAGATCTTTTCTTCATTTTTTGGTCTCCTTAATGATACCTTGATGCCCCCTCCAAACCTGCCACCACATTCTTGCCAATACAGGTCAGGCAAAACAACTGAGAAATCCTGGTGCTCATATAACTGAGTGTCCCCACTGTTCTGTGTTGACTCCTTTCCCCACATCCACTTCCAGTTTCTGAAAAAGAAACTGGAAGGGGCAAGGAAGATGGCAAGTAAAGCCCTGCCCTACTCCCTATTCTCAAAGATATTAACCTTCCCCTCTAAGTACCAACCTTGTTATTTCAGACTGGTTCCTGAGAGCCCCTAAAAGAAAACTTATGACAATGCCTGAGATGCCAAAGAAGCAGTGTCCCTGTGATCAGTTCAAGGCCAGTGTGAAGAAAACCAGTAAGTTTCAAAAAGAATGACCTTCCTTCGACCAGTCACTCTGTGTAATAACAATTCCACATTGTTATTCCACATGATTCCATATGATGGAGCAGGGGTTGAGAATAGACAAAAGTGAAATGAAGACCAAGATAAGCACACCTCTCAGCCCTTTCTACTCAATGTCAACTTGAGGAAACAAGAGGAAGGAAGGTGGATACAATTTTCCTAATACTAGAAAGGTATGACCAAATTCTTAGATTTTAGAAGTCCATTGCTTATCAAAGTGGAGGACTATTGGGGACTTAGTCATCAATATCTGAAGATATCAAACATAATTTGGTTCCTTCTTTGAGAAGTTTTTAAATGTCATATGAAAAGTAAATTGGCAAATTAAACTGATTGAAATTATGATATTATAAAGGATGAGATAAATCAAGATCCTTATCACTGCTGGTAGAAGTAAAATACAATTTGGTAGTACCTATTGAAAATTTATTTACTGGGGCACCTGGGTGGCTCAGTGGGTTAAAGCCTCTGCCTTCGGCTCAGGTCATGATCTCAGGGTCCTGGGATCGAGCCCCACATCGGGCTCTCTGCTCGGCAGGGAGCCTGCTTCCTCCCTCTCTCTCTGCCTACTTGTGATTTCTGTCTGTCAAATAAATAAATGAAGTCTTTAAAAAAAAAAAAAGAAAAGAAAAAGAAAATTTATTTACTTATTTTTAAATATTTTATTTTGGGGGCACCAGGTGTCTTTGTTGGTTAAGTATCCAGCTCTAAGGAATGAGAAATGAAGAATATATTTTTTTGTTTTAATTTCTAATTTTTTTAAATTTTAATTATTTTCCATTGAACAAGTCTCACTTTTTTTTTAAGATTTTATTTATTTATTTGACAGAGAGAGAGAAATCACAAGCAAGCAGAGCAGCAGGCAGAGAGGGAGGGAGAAGCAGGCTCCCTGCTGAGCAGAGAGCCCGATGTGGGGCTCTATCCCAAGACCCTGAGATCATGACTCGAGCCGAAGGCAGAGGCTTAACCCACTGAGCCACCCAAGCGCCCCAATATATTTAATTTATTTATTAGAGTCTCACCTTTTTACCATTTTGAAAACTTTCCTAAAAATTAAAAATTTTTAAAGATTTTACTTATTTATTTGAGAGAGAGAGAACATGAAAGCAGAGAGGTCAGAGGGAGAAGCAGACCCCTCCGAGCAGGTAGTCTAATGTGGGCCTCGATCCCAGGACTCCAGGATCATGACCTGAGCTGAAGGCAGTTGCTTAACCAACTGAGCCACCCAGACACCCTAAAAACTAAATTTTTAAAACATTTTTAACATTAATCTTTATTTTCACCCTAGGGCACCAAAGGCACCACAGGAAGCCAAACAAGCACTGGAGAGCCTGCCAGGAATTTCTCAAACAATGTCAGCTAGCAAGCTTTGCACTGCCTTTATAGGACTCCCTCTCCCAATGAAACATTCTCAGTCAAGATGGTATAGGACACCTGGAGGATGCCCTCCTCCCACATCCAGCTCTGCTACCCTGTCCCTACTCCAGTGGTCTCACAAAGCATTTTCCCCAAGATTACTGCTCCCTCTAGTGCCCTCTTCTCTTGTCAGTCTTCTTCTGTGCTCCTCCTCCCTCCCTTTTCCCAGGCTTAAGCTTACCTGGAAACCCCGGTTTCTTAACTGGTCTCAAATGACCTTACATATAACCAAGCAAACAGAAAATAAATATTTTTAAATGTAGTAAGTCAAAATCATTTCTTTCAGATGGGGTTTGGCAACTCATTTAATCTCCACTTTAACCTGTTTACTGCAAACTCTACCCAGATTCTACACACACTTCTCCCCACCACCAACTTCATTCTTCCTCTCCACTGCCCATTTTTTATTCTTTTACCGTTTTAACAAACTTTTTTGAGGTAAGAACTAAGTGGAGCAAAGACAGCAGGTATAGGAACGAATCTGACATAATCTTACTAAAGATAATGTAGATTTAAAAAACAAAACAAAACAAAAAATCTGGCAGTCTCCCAACACATAGAATGCCTAAATACTAAATACTAAAGTATTAATGATTCTTCTTATCACCATCATCATCACTAATGGTCATTGTACTCTGTGGGTTTCTAATCTAGTACAGAAAACTTATATTCACAAGCACAGTTCAAGGCTAGAGACATGGTGTGGAAGATCGCAAATGCCACTGAAAAGGCCTTCACGCTGTAAAAATGGGAGGGTGTCATTTTTTTTAACATGGAAATAAAATGATCAAAACAATAATACGGGGTGCCTGAGTGGCTCAGTCACAGCCTTTAGCTCAGGTCACGATCCTGGAGTCCTGGGATCGAGTCCTGCTTCGGGCTCCCTGCTCAGCAGGGAGTCTGCTTCTCCCTCTGATCCTCTCCCCTCTCATGCTCTCTCTCTCATTCTCTCTCTCAAGTAAATAAATAAAATCTTTTAAAAAACCACAATAATATAAGGACATTAAACTGGCAGCCATTTGAAAGAATGAATAAAGAGGAAAAGACTATCACAGCAAAATAAAGACTGCCTCCTCTCTAACCCTTTCCTGAAAGGTCAGAAGGGGAGGGGGGGAAAAAAAAAAAGGACACTCATCCAGAATCTGGCTTCTGTCATCCCAGATGAAACAAAGGACTAAATTAGGACGCTTGCCTTAAAAGGAAAAAAACACTTTAACTGAGTGGCAAGTGGGGTGGGGTCCTATTTATGACACAAGAGGGCAAGCCCCTCCCCTCTGGTAGGAGAGTGCTGGCCATACAGCCTCCTCCTGTTCCTAATCCCTCCTCCCACAGCAGGAGGCACAGAGGTCCATCACTTGATACAGGAGTGGAGGTCAGCAGTGCCACTTGCCAACTGCCTTAGAACGGAAGACCAGGGATGCCAAGATGAAGGAGTGGAATCCAAAGGGAGGTGCCATCATGAGGAATCAATGAGAGATCTGTGACAAAGGAGGCCCAGAAGGATGAAATCTGGGAAAGCAACACCTCCCAAGATGGAAGTAACAACAATGGAGCCACGTTCTAAATCAGTATCTAGGCATGACTTAGAACCTAAGCCACCCCAGACACCTATCATCCAGCCAGAGCCTGCACCAAAAGTGACAGCCACAACCCAGCCAGCATCTAAGACTCATCAGGGACCCAATACTCAACAGGAGCCCGCTCCCCAGCAAAGACCCCTCACTCAGCAGAAGCCCCTTGCCCAACATGAAGCTGAATTCCAGCAGGAACCTAGCACCCAACAAAATTCAGCTCTGCAGCAGGAACTTCTTGCCCCGCAGGAGCCTGCACTACAGCAATCACCTCCCATGCACCGGGTGTCCTCCTCTCAACAGGAAGTTACCTCACAGCAGGGACCTGGGCCAGGAAAAGAATCTGAAACTCAACAGGAGCCAGAACTGAGAGAGGCACAGGTTGGTCAGCCAGGACCCGGTGCAATGAAGCAACCTCCAGCTCAGGGAGAAGCTGGATCAACACCTCCAGCTCAGCCTAGACCTAGACCCGAAAATGGATCACCTGACCAGAGTGAATCTACATCCCAAGAGAGATTGAGACAATCAGACACTATAGCCCAGCAAAGAGCTCCAGCTCGAGGAGTGAAATCCCAGCTGAGATCTTCCACTGAGTGGGGATTTCTATCAAAACTACACCAAATATCCACACAGCGACCAGCCTCAGAGTGGAGGACGTTTTACGAGTGGGTCACAGATTCTGACTCAGAACCAGATATGGGGTCTCCATTAAAGAGCAATTCATCACCCAAGAGGGGTGGAACAATGGCCCAAGGAAAGAAGCTGGCCTTCAAGGGGAAACATGAAGGGGCATCAGGGCATGGGGGGACATCAGCACATGGGAAGAAAACTGGCAGCCAGACTCACAGACACTACAGGGACGCAGGTGAGTTTGAGGCCAAAGAAACGGATCCTCCCAGAGACCATCAAGAGGAGCTGAGGACCGCCAGTATGTCAGGTTGGCTCTGGGGATCCCTCACCAGTCCTTGCAACAGCCCCATATGATAGATGAGAAAGCTGAGGCGGGGTGACACAGAGGCCTTGCAGGAGGCAGGACAGACTTTGGGAGTGGGAGACCCCAGCTGTGACCTCTTCCCTACACCAGGCTGCCTCTCCACGGGGGATGTGGGGGCAATCAGACAGAAGTGGGAAAGGGCTCTGACCTAGGGGCCAGGAAACAGAGTAGCTACCACCCCGCCCCCTACCCCGCCAGTATTTGCCCATCGGTCCCCAAACTCACAGCCTTGGGGCACCCTCTGCCTTAGGCACCAGCCACCTGGTGCTGCACGTAGACCCTTATCCTCGTGGCGCTTCCATCCCCACTAGGGGTAAAATCGGGCCTCAGGGATCCTTGAGCTCTCCAGGTCGCCCCAGGAGGGTGGGGAGGCACCTACTCCTCTGCCAGGCCGCCCCCAGTCCATCCAGGCTCGGTGGCTTGGGGGGTTGTGTTCTCAGGAAGGGTGGCGTGGGAGAGGGGCTACAGGGTCTGCCGAAGCCTCCAGCAAGGTTGAATCTGGACGAAGGGAAAGTTGCCGGGACTGGTATGCGAGGGGGCTGGGCCCGGGACTCCGCTGGCCGCCAGCGCCGCCCGCTCCTCTGATGCGCTCAGGCCCAAGGGGGCACGTGAAGTCTCATCCATGGAATGAGGGGCTGGTTGTGGAAGCAGCCTGAGGGGAGGCAAGGCAGCCCCAATCCAGAAGCTGAGGGCTCCCCTACGGCCCGGGTAGTCCAAAGGGCCGGCAATGGTGGCCGCGGCTCGGAGGCCGGTCTCTTCCGGAAGGGCTGGGCCTACGAACAGAGTAACGATGTCTCTCAAGACCAGGGCTGCGCGTCTGCTTGGGGGGGAAGGGAGGGTTTGAGGTCCGCTTTTTCTGGTGCTGAGGATGAAGAGCTCTTTCTGTAGGGTCCAGAACCCAGTGTCAGGGGACGCGCTCCACACACCAACGGGGCAGCCTCCCCTCCCGCGCCCCGTCGGCAGTTGACTGTGTGCGCATGCGTGAGCCTTGAGCCTCTTCCATTTCCCGCCTTTTCCCAGGCACGCGCCAGGCCCTCCGCGGTCGCTCTACGCGCCGATCCGCGGCTTCGGGCTAGTGCGCAGGCGTCCAGCATTCTCCTTTCCCCCCCGCCCTTCCATTCTCTGGGAAAGGGAGAAGGCCGAGAAAAGAACCCTGAGAAAGAGAGCAATAGGACATATAAGGCAGGAAGAAGGCGGGGCTTCCTTCTCCAACGGCTCTCAGGCAGAGCCACGCCTCCAGTGCTGTTGTCCCTCCCCGGCATTGAATTGCCTGAATTGCCGGAGGACTTGGCACCACCCCACCCCACCCCCCAGGCGGAGGCTCAGAGGCGCCCCTCTTTCCCCTTCCACCAGGCAGGCCGGGTCGCGTTCTAGGGGATCCCTACTTGGGAAGGTGAGTGGGAAAGCGAGGCTGAGAGCCAGCACTTGAGAAGAGCGAGGCTTCCCTTCTGGGGTGACCCCCGCGGGACTCCCCGTTAGTCCTGCCCGAAGGACACTTTTCGCTGCCCGGGGGCTGCATTTTCGTTGGTCACGGGCCCTTTAAAATGTACGAGGGGGCGGGGCCAGGCTTTAGGCCCAAGGCGGGACCCGGCAGTGGAGTGCGGCCCGGATTGCTCAGGGGGCGGGACCCAGAGAAGAGCAAGCCCAGGATTGGGTGGTATGGGGGCCCGGTGGTGGTGCGCCGCGAGGATTGGCTCTCCCGGCGAGGCCCGGCGACTGGAATCGGCCCCCGCGTGGGGATCGCAGAGAATTGATGGAGTCTGACTGGGGAAGCAGGGCAGCCAGGGCCGATGGGGCCCTGGCCTCGAAGAGGGCCAAAGAGGGTTCCAAGAGTCGTAGCCGTCGGCGGTGGCGAAAAAGCAAAACCAAAGGTGAGCGCATGGGGGCCGGCTGCAGAACGAAGGAACCCTGGACATCCTGCAGGGAACTGGGGACTGAGTGGACGGACCCACGGCCCCGAGAAGTGGGGGAGCCCGTGGGCTGGCCCAATGCCGCCCTGCGAAGGGGTGCGGGGATGATCCATTGTGAGAATGGGTGACGTGAGAGTGGAATATTACCCTCAGCCTAGAGACTACCGGACGCCCTAGTAGCGACTCGGGAACAGGATCCTGAATGCGAGTCTCCAAGACTATAGGGTTCCCTGTCCTGCTCCGTACTCGCTGTGTGACCGTGGGACGATTCCTGGCCTCGGTCTTTCCTACCAGGGAAATGGTTCAAGAGCCGGTTTTCAGGGCCCCAGCAGTCATGAGAGTATAGTGGAGGGGGTTAGAAACTGTTGCTCAACGAGGAAGTTTAGAGGGCATTCACTGTCAGGAAAAGGTAGGAGGAAGGGGTGCCTCATAGTGGGAAGTGCCCCAGGCTCAAAACAATATGACTCAAAACAGTCCATCCTCCCACCCTTCATTCAATCCATGCCTCCGTTCCTTGTCAGCCCACCTGCTTCAGCCCAGCATCACTGGGGTCTAACTTCCTGACCCCCCCCCTCTTTTTAAAACTAGGGGGACCCTGGGTACGCTTCAGACCACCACACCCTCCCTGGTGCAAAGAAGGGAGGGCTGTCCACTGGGTTCCCAAGGTGTCACATTATTTACAGATCGCAGCAGACTGGAGAAAGACTGACAGACCAGCAGAGATGCTGCAAGCCCCAGGCAGGACCACACATTAAGTTCTTGCTAGGGATGAGTATTTGTGAAGCCAAGTGAGGACCTGTGGGAAGTTCCTGTGAAGGAAAGAAACTGACGTAGCCCCCAGGCACTAGAGACCCCAAGCCCATTGTTCTCTCTGCCTTAGGCAACATCATTAGCCAAAGACTGAACTAGAGTTGGCTACACACAGGCACACAGGCACACAAGCACACCCACGCAGACAGGCAGACAGGCTCCGAGCTCAGGCTGGGACCTGAGGGCATTCACTGTCATACTACCAGGCGTGGCCTCACTAGGACAGTGTGCCTGCCCGGAGGCAGTACAGACCAAAGTTAAAAACGTGGGTGTTACTGGTCTGGTTCCTGGGGTTATAAGCTATGGTACACTGGGCATTTCCCTGTCTGAACTTTCTGAGCTGTAAAATGGGCACAATGGTAGGACCCCCTGGCTCACAGGGCCGTTGTGAGGTTTGAATAAGGATAGCACATTAGACACGGGCACACAGCATGACTGCCTAAGGGGCGGAGGTTATGATGACTGTTACTTCCCAGTAGGCAGTGAGTTCCCCTAAGAAGGGGCGGTGTCTGCCTTGTTTAGCCCACATTTTCATAGCCTCACATGCTGGGCACAGAGGCACTCAGATATTTATTGGATTAGTAAGTGAAGGAATGTATAAACTGTAGCACCAGGATAATAATAATTGTGCTGCCCTTAGGGCTGTCATGAGGAGTCAGAATCCTCTTGGGTGGGGTGCTTTGCACAGGGCTGAGCCAGTCCTAAATCCCAAGGGCCCACCTACTCACAAAGGCTCATTCCACTAAGCTCTGAGATTCACCTATCATTTCATGAGCTTCTGCCCTGGTGCCACGCCTCAGTAGGGTGAATCAGACCTTGCCCCAGCCCTCCAAGCTGGCTGCAGCAGTCCTAGTCATCAAGTTTGATCTTGCCAGGAACCAATGACTCTAGCGTCATTATGATCACCCCATTTCCAAGATGACGACGCTGAGGCTTTGAAGGAGCAAGGTCACCGGGGCTTCCTTACCTGGCCAGTGAGGGCAGAGAGATGGCCAACCCAGCCTCCTGAGGGCAGGGGTGTGTGAACTCAAAACTGCTCTGTGCCCCCACCTTGATTGTGGATCCAGAACGCTCCAGTCACACAGATTTGTTCACTGAACATTAACTTGTATCAGGCCTGGACTCTTGGTGGTGAGGACAGACTCACACTTGAGTTGGGGACACAGACGTGAATCACATAATCCCACAAATCAGATATAATTGTAAACTGTGGAAAATACAAGAGGGAAAGTCCTGAGAAAATGAAAGAGGGAGGCTTCCCAGGAAGGTGACATTGGACCCAAGGATGAGCGAGTGTTGATGGCTGTGCAAGGGGGGCAGGGAGCCAAAGGAGACAGTGCAGGCAGAGACCTTGAGGCCCAAGGAAGTAGCTCGTTACAGCACAGAAAGAGCTCAGCAAGGGAGGGGAGGAAGAGGGGGCTGGGTGGGCAGGGGGCCCAGAGAGCACCTGGTTTGGGAGCCCATGTCCAGGACTGGGGGCTTTATCCTGAGAGCAAGGGTGGGGGTGTTGTGGGGGTAGGAGTATGTGACCGGACTGAAGTTCTAGAAAAATCCTCTGGCTGCTATGTGGAAAAGAGATTGAAGGGGGCAAAATCAGAGACACATAAAAACTTAATACAATCATCTAGATGAGGGGTCAGTGGAGGTGGGAGAAGGGCCAGATTCCAGAGGCTTCTGCGGGGGCAGAGTGGGCAGAACTTTGTGATGCATTGGATGGGAGTGGGAAGTGGCCACACACACACACACACACAGCAGAAACACTGCGGAGACCCCCTGAGCCCTCCTCCCCTGCCCTGTGACCCTGGATGGTCCTGTCCTCCTCTGCATCTCACTTGTCTCTGCTGCCAGAAGGGGCAAGGACAGTCCCAGCCCCTGGGCTGAGAAGAGGAGACAAGTTACCGTGCCTGGCTCACAGGGTCGTCAGAGCTGTGTTTGCCCTTTGAGGCAGACACACTCAGGGAGCCAGCTGCCCTTGGTGGCCCCCACCTAGCTTCTGCCCTGCAGGCCTCTCCCCTTCAGAAGCCCTCGCCCCTCCCAGGCCTCAGAGCTGGCCCTTCCTCCTCCATCCCCGCTGAGCTTCCTTCCCTTCTCACCCTCGCTCAGTCCCCAGGGCCCAGAATCCAGGCTGGCTCCAGCTGTCCTGTGGCTCTTTAGGGCAAAGGGCTAGCACGAGGCGGCAGGACCCCTCGGTCCCACCTCTACCCCAGTTGTCGCCCATGGGCCTTGGGCGCCTGCCTCTGCCCCAGTGCCCTCTGCCTGAGATTCTTGGCAAGTTTCTGGCAACCTCAATATCCCTTCCTCCCCGCTCCACCCAGCTCAGCCCCTGGGGAGCTGCCTAGAACAGGGCGAAGGGCAGGGCCCTGGAATCATGAAGGCCTGGGATTCAGCCTCTTCCTTGCCACTGCTCATCTGGGCCCATCCAGGCTCACCTGATCACCAAACTCAGCGCTGTCTCCAGAGGCCTCTATCTGTTCGTCTGTCTGCCCTGGGGAGGGGTGGTCCTCTTCCAAGCTCCCATTCACCTGCTTCTGCCCCCACTCTGACTCTTCACACTTTCTTTACGTCTGTCTTCGGATATTTGCTGAGTAACTACTATGTGCCAGACCCCATGATGAGCCCTGAGGCCACCCCCTGCCCTAGGGGGCATGATAATCAAAGAAGAGAAATGGGGGCACCTTGGCAGTGCAGTCTGTTAAGT
>ML105628.1:54698-91683 GCA_003697995.1 Taxidea taxus jeffersonii | reverse complement strand
TCCTTAAATTTTTCTCTTGATGAAAGGCTGATGGAGGAGGCGAGGTTTGGAATTGGAAAGGACAGTGTCCCTCTCTTCCAAGTGGAGACCTAGGGCTGACTTTGATATCACTACCAGTCTAAAGAGTTCATCTTCTTCACTTTAACTTTTGTAAATGTCCAAACCAGTGTGAATTGAACAGTCTTTACAACTTGGTACACATGCCACTTTTATTGCAGAATGTAAAATTTGCTTGGGGATTTAAAAAAAAAAACAACTTCCAAATTGCACGGCTTAGGAAAACAATGTTTAGTCTTGTTAACATTTGCTCTTCCCAAAATATCTACACATATAATAGTGATGTTTTCAGTCTAAAATACTAACTTAGCTGATAGAGAGTATATGACATAGAAATATAACCTAAAAAGCCATAATATCATATTGATGTAGACTTTCCTTTGAACAACTTGTATCCAGCAGGATGGATCAAAGCCAGAGAAGACTCGTGCATGAGTACAACTATGATTTACAACTACTACTTAAAACTACTACTTGCGCCTGGGTGCCTGGTGGCTCAGTGGGTTAAAGCCTCTGCCTTCGCTCAGGTCATGGTCCCAGGGTCCTGGGATTAAGCCGGCACGGCATCGGCATCGGGCACGGCCTCGGCATCGGGCTCTCTGCTCATCGGGGAGCCTGCTTCCCTCCCTCTCTCTGCTTTCCTCTCTGCCTACTTGAGATCTCTGTCTGTCAAATAAATAAATAAAATCTTTTAAAAAAACCTACTACTTACTTACTTATTCAGTACTAGATGCTTTGTATTCTTTACTCCTTATCACACCTCGAAATCTGGTTAGTTTTGCTTCCATTTTTACAGCTAGGATCTTGAATTTCAGGGAGGCTAAGGAACTTGTTGTGTCCAAGAGCTAGAAGGTGTTGGAGCTGGGATTCAAGTCCAGGGATATCTGTTTCTTAGTCCATATTTTTTCTTTTTTCTTAATACAATATATGTATAGGAGTAGTCCATGCTCTTCTTTAAAAAAAAATAAAAAATAAAAATAAAAAACAAGATTTTCTTTATTTATTTGAGAAAGAGTGTGAAAGAGAGCATGAGAGGAGGGAAGGTCAGAGGGAGAAGCAGACCCCATGGAGCTGGGAGCCTGATGTGGGACTTGATCCAGTCCATACTCTTCTAATGAAATAGTGTTTTGGAGAACACAGGCTACTTAGGGTCAGATAGCTATAGCAGAAGGGGCAATTTTTACATCACTGATGGCTCTCCTTTTATCTTTGCTTGCTCAAAATTTCAAGCAAAGAGAATGAATCTCAGTTTTAAAAAATTACCATTATTTCAACAAAGGGTTACTCATTCCGAATGATGGTTTTTGAAACTAATGATGAACTATATATTGGCTAATTTAATTTAAAAATTTTTAAGAAGTGTGGACAATGCTTTCATGGATCATGACTCCAAAGAAGTATGCCCCAATGATTCACTGAATGTGATTGAAATAAAATCAGTTTTGTTTTAAAGTTGTGAAATTGATTAAACTCTGTAATTGTTGTAGTAATTTAAAAACAATGCAGTCTTAGAGGAGGGCACCTATTATTCCCTACCTGAATTAACCTGAATTCCCTACCTCCTAAAAACAAAACAAAACAAAACAAAAAAAACAGTTCAATCAAAGTCTTTGAGGTAAAAACATAAGAGAGGATATAGAAGCTTCCAAGAACCAAACAATAAGTCTGAAACAAATAAATGCAACTTCCCTGAGAGTAAATGATACCCTTGTAAGTAGTCTTTGAAAGTAGTGAAGGAGGGGTGCCTGGGTGGCTCAGTTGTGTCTGCCTTAGGCTCAGGTCATGATCCCAGGGTCCTGGGATCAAGGCCCACATCAGGCTCCCTGCTCAGTGGAGTCTGCTTCTCCCTCTCTCTCTCCCGCTCCCCCTGCTTGTGTTTTCTCTCTCGCTGTTTCTCTGTCAAACAAACAAATAAAATCTTAAAAAAAAAAAAAAAAAAAAGAAAAGAAAATAGTGAGGGCAATACTGATAAAAATGCACTGCTGAGTAAACATTTATTTTCTTTGCATTTAAAAAAATAACTTTAAAAGGCTTTTGACCTAGCATGAGGCTATTAAGAAAAGTTGGTAGCTATGGAGTAGAAAGCTGAGATTTTCATAGATTAAAAATCTTGCTATGTGATACAAAGCAACAGGCTGAAATGAACAGCCAGGGTCCACGGGAGCAAAGGCTATCATTGGACAAGGTGAGAATCACTATATAGACCAGAGGTGTTTCCTATGTCGATGAGCCATCTATCAGACAATATGGAGATTCTGATGAATCCTATAAGGGCTTAGGTACAGGTGACAGGGTAACTGACAGATGTGAGCACAATGTTTTCCCTAAGTTACAACAATAGAATTTTGATCTCTTGATTCAAAACAATCAGAAATGAAACAGAATCTTATGCGGAGAAATGTATTAGAAATTAATAAATTTAAGAAAAAATACCTCAGTAAGAGCACTTTCCAGTAAGACACGTTAAGAAGTTGTATGAGTAACTTATTGAGACTAATTGATATCAGGAACTTATTAAATTCTTTTGAGGTCCCATTACACTGAGGTCATAGATGATTCAAGAAACAGAAAGAAGTGCTCACACTTTCCTGGCCTAGAGGCCCCAGGAGATACTACTCCCTTACTATATAAAAATAACTTCTGGGTAAAACCAGACAGGGCAGGGCAAAGGAGCTTTACTTTTCCAGAAAATAAAAAATTACAAATCCAGCCCCATTCAGATAATTGACACTGGAGCATCCAATGCACTTCAATCTGTTACTGCCTAGAAGAAATAATTTAAGAGAAAGCACTGCAGGTCAACAAAGATGATGTTGCTTAGTTACTCAAAACCATTTGGTAGCATGCTGAGTTGCTCAGCTTTTTAGAAGAGCACTCTTTGTATCCAGGTAGGAAAAGGATGGAGACCACTTGAAACCATTTTTAATTGCAATCCTGTTTCATCTGAAAACAGGCTTCACTTTTGCAGTTGCACAAGCAAGTTCAGAGGTCTTTATTAAAATGTAAACTAGCATGATAATAAAAGACGTTGAACTTGATTTGTTCTTCTAGATATTGATCTTGTTGTGATGAATTTGCTTTAAAGGAGTTTGAACTGTTTTTTGTTTTGTTTTATTTTGTTTTGTTTTTAGGAGGTAAGGAATTCAGGTTTTAGACATCCTGGCCCAGAAGTCCTGGGAGCTGCCTGGAGGCAGCAGTGTTCAGGGGAGAGTATGACTAAGTCCAGATCCTACTTTTGCTACTCTCTGTCTTTGGGGAAAAAAATTACTTAAAATTTCTGAGCTTTAATATCTCAACTTTTTCAAAAAAGCAATGTTTTTTCCTGTACAGATATATTGCAAGGATTGCGTAAGAAAATTGATGTTATGTGCTTAGCATCTAACAGGTTTCCAACCAAATATTCAGTTATTATTTTAAAATTAGAGTGCTGCAAATATCTTCTCTTATATATCAGAGTCCCTGAAATATCCTAGAACAATGAATCACCCAGCTGTGGTAAAGGTAGGAGGGGCTTCGAAAGAGAAATGAGGAGAAGGTAGAGTTTTGAAATGTGGATGATCTTTTAGAATTTTGTCTTTTTCAGGAATTGGACTCATTTTTTTTTTTTTTAATGGATGGAAGGAGAGTAGAACTCAAACTGTTTCCTAGGGCTACAGAAAATGTTTTTCTTTCTCTTTATTACTTTAGACTAGTTGGCTTAATATTTATTCTGTTTAGTGGTATATATTTCATTTTATGTGCTATACATTTGTGAAAATCATGGTATACTTTATTACTTAATGCATTAGCAAATCACTGGGAGGAAATGAGATGTGAAAATTTTGTAGGCAGATACTGTCTTAGTATTATACTTGGCAGTGTTTTAAAAGTTTACTGAACTTGTACCAAATGCTTCCCAAATTTTGCTGATAAGAATACAGAAAGCTCATGACTGTGTGATCATGAAATGCAGATTAGGTTAGACTTATTCCCAGATCACAACAAACATTCTTAAACTTAGAATTCTCTGCTTAGGTATATAGGCTGTTTCAAAAAATTTAAATTCCAGATCTTTCCCTGATCATTAGATTTGTATTGGCTATAGCTTTAAAAATATATATTATTCCTATTAGCAGGAAAGAAAAATAATTTGACAGATGAAAACTTGATCATTTTTTAATGAAGATGAAATGCCTAAAAGTTATCAGTTTACTTACCGGAATAATTATTCATATAAGTGATGGGGAGGGCAAGAAGGAGTAATGAAATGGACAGGCTTATGAGTTGGGGTGGCAAGTGTGAGGAAAGAAGACAGAGCCTTGAGAACCTTCTGTCTCACAACTAAAGGGAATGGGAAGCCTAAAAATTAAGGTTTTTGAACATTGTCTTTGGAGACGTAACCATTTGGGTTGGGCCAGGGGAAAAGATAGTTAACAGAATTCAGGCCGAATGAGAAAAATGAACACAAGACATAATTGCAGAAACAAAAGGAAAGCTACTTTTAGGATTTTTAAAATATGGCTTAGTAGTATATCATTGTGATTAAGATACCTATCTCTGAAATAAAAATGCCTGGGTTCAAATCATGGCTCACCACTTGCTGGGGGTGTTCCAATGTATATAAAGGGCGTCAGTTAGAACTGGGCACAGAGTAAATACTCTGTGAAATGTTGTTGTTGATGATGGTGATTGTGATGATCGATACACTATTCCACAGAAAATGGGACCGATTACTCCCACATTGTGTTAATAAAAATAGAGTAATTTGGTACCATTTTCAAATGTGTGATCATCACCAAATTGACAGAATAGAGTAGAATACTGGATAAATTGTCAGTGGTATTATTTTTAAATAGTATTAAATAAGAAAGGTCAGGTGCTAGAGAACACAAATTAGTAATCTAATTAAATCACAGCAAAGAGACAGATCGTGTTAACAGCAATCAAATTTGTTATTATAGAGCAATTATTAAAGTGAAATATTGAAAGATGCTATGTATCATTACTAGGTTATAAACATTTCATTTACACAGGCAGAAAAGTATAGATTAATCAGTTCATTTGTTAAGTTAAAAGCTCCTTTATTAAAATATTTATATCATTTGTATAAAGAGAGCAGCATTGTTGAGGACATAAAAATATTCTGGGGCACTCCGAACTACATTCCTTTATAAAATTATTTGCACAAGTCGCTCTCAATGCAACAGTTTCCAAGTACCACGTATCCTAATTTGTGAGATTAAATAACAGTTTCTGGTTTTGACATTAGCACATTTCCTTAAATCACTCTCAAATAAAATGATTTCAGTGTGGCACCGAACTATTATTTAGTTGCATCATATATTCAAAGAATGTAATGTTTTATGAAATACCACAATTTGTACAAGACTAGTGATAGTTGCTTTCTTCTGCATCCCCTCCCCCCTCCCCCCTCACCTTGGTTTCGGGACTTCACTAAGATAGGAAACCCTTTATAGGCTCCTTGATACTGCAGCTTTACAGCTGGACACATCCAGACATTCACAGCCTTTATACCAGGCTGAACTGGGTTCCCTCCAGGCTCTGTCCCTTTCAAACTTGAGAACCTGGGGCAAGTGACCTTAACCTCTTTAAACTCCAGTCTCCTGATTTGTGAAATAAGGATTAATATTTGCTCCATGATTTTACCATAAAGATTACATGGCTGTTTTTCAAGATTTATTTATTTATTTTAGGGAGAGAGCATGCAGTGGGGAGAGGGGCACAAGGAGAGGGAGCAGCAGGGAGAAGGGCATACGGAGAGGGAGAAGTAGAGAAGCAGACTCCTGCTATGAGAGAAGCCTGTCACAGGGCTCCATCCTAGGACCTTGACCTGAGCCGAAATCAAGAGTCAGACATTTAACCAACTGAGCCACCCAGGCCCCCTTACATGACTATTTTACATGGATAGGTCATCAGAGAACTGGCAGAAATACAAACTCAATAAGTTGTCACATTTAAATTTTTATTTCCATGAATCTTAAAGAGAAGTAGTCATTTGGTCAAATTTACTCAGATACTCCTGATATCTGTTTGAGTGAGTGAGTATCTGATACATTGAAATGTGTATTCATGTGTGTGTGTTTGGAATGATAAGGATTCTTTGATAAATTATATTTTTTTTCTACAGAAAGTGAATTAAATGGTTTAATACACACTCACACACATTTATATAGATAATCTGCTTACAGTGGTTCAATTTAACATTTTTCAACTTTACGGTGGTTGAAAGTGGCAAGCATTTAGTAGAAACCATACTTCCATTTTTGAATTTTGATCTTTTCCCAGGCTAACCATATATGGTAAGATTCTCTTTCATCACTTTCCACTGGACACTGGAAGCAAGCCCCAGCTCCCAATCAGCCAGGCGCTCACAAAGGAAAACAACCAGTAGACTTGCAACCATCCTGTGTCCACCCAACCATCCTGTTTTTCACTTTCAATACAGTATCCAATGAATTACATGAGATATTCAACACTTCATTATAACATAGGCCTTGTGTTGGATGATTTTGCCCATCTGCAGGCTAATATAAGTGTTCTGAGCACGTTTAAGATAGGTTCCACTAAGCTATGATGTTCAGTAGGTTACGTGTATTAAAAGCATTTTCAACTTGAGGTATTTTCAACTTAACAATGCATTCATAGGGACTTAACCCCATCGTAAGTAGAGGAAGATCTGTATATGTAACAGAATTATCTGTGCTTGGTATAATTGAAAGGGCTTTGAATTTAGAGGCTTGAGGTTCTGGGAAGCTTTTATAAAATTCTCATCTTGAGATTCATCTGCTTCAGCATACAGGGCGTAGATTCGTGTTTGAATAGAAGGGTCCTGGTGACTTTGCTATGCCTCTCTTTGTCCTTAGTTGAAAATCTGTGAAGGTGAAAGTTCTCAAGGAACTCACAATTTATTGGGGAAATATGCATAAACCATATAAAAAGGTATCATAATACACTTAGGATATATATATATATATATATATTTATAGCACTATAAATATATATACAAATATATAGCTCATAACATATATAAGTTATATATAACATATATAAATAAATAGCTTATAACATGTTTATAAGCTAATTGTTATAGGAACACAGAGGAGGCAGCACTTGCTTCAGGTTTTGAAGGAAGAATAAGAGAGTTTAACAGGAGACAGATGAAAAGATATTTACAAAGTAAAAGAACAATGCTGGTCAAGGCATAAAGATCCAAGAGGTTGCCAAGAGGAAGAAAGGTTTCTTGAATGACATATTGGATGGATATCAATACTGTGATCAATTTGGAAGTTACTTGGATTTATAAGCAAGAATTAGGGATGAATTCTTCCTTTCAAGACTAATTCAAGTTTTGGTTATTAAAAACAAAACCAAACAAAAAATAACCCTGATGTTTTTTGTTGTTGTTGGAGTGAAGACACTGAGGGTTTATTATGATTCTTTTTAAATAGATTACCACCAGAGGCCAGAGGTGTTGTACATAGCAGGAAAAACAATCAGTAAATGCAATAATAGTGCCTTGGTGTGCTCTTCTGTTTTCAAGGTTAATTGTTTGTTTAATTAAAGCCTTCAGAATCAACTAGAGATGCTGGTGCCCAGAAATATTAGATAAACATGGGTCTCTGTGTGTAAGAATTGTGTGATGATCTTTTCAACCTCTCACTACAATCCAGTCTTTTCTCACTTTGAAGCCTAGATCACATTGCACTTTTATTTGTATTTTTTCTCTTATAATTGTTGATTATGTATATAGTTACATCTGCATATCACCGAAGAGGGAATTGAAGCTTAGAAAGTTTAAATTATGTACCTAAGTTCCCTTACCTAAAAACGGATGGAGCTATGAGTGGTGCTCAGGCAACTCAGTCTTCTGGAAAAAAAGGTCTTGCAGTTTTATGAGAGATTAGTCTGGTGAAACAAGGAATTCAAGGCAGGAAGATTTTTATGGGGGCCACTGAAATTGTCAGTAAAGAGAAGATGACAGAGAAATAGAGAAACACACATGACAAGAGACATTCCCATAGAATCAACAGCATGGGATGATTCAATGTGGAGAAAGATTAGGAGATATTGAGGGTGATTTCTGAGGTCCAGTCATTTTCCTATAGATTCTCACACAACAGGGAACACAAAGGAAGAATGGAGGTAAATAAAAATAATGATTTGTGCGTGGAGTTGAGTTTAGCAAACCAAGACACTGTTGGCACTTCCGCTCTGGAGCTCAAATAAAAGATGAGAATAAAGATGTGAACTTATTGACAACTAGGACGTATTTTCCAGGTTTCCTCAGGTCCTTGGGTTTGCTTTTGTTTGTTTTTGTTTTTGTTTTTTGTTTGTTTTGTTTGTTTTTTCCTTTGGTCTCTCAGATCAGCTATCAGATATTGAAGTTTTTTTGTTGTTGTTTCTTTCTTTCTTTTTTGTTCTCTTGACAGAGTAGACACGTGCTCATGATTTTTGCACTGTGCCATTGTCATTATAACACATAGTCCTATCATGTAGGCCTGGCCGAATATCCAAGACATAAAAACCAATGAGTCTTCCTGCTTCCATATTTTGTCTGTATTGTTGTATTTGTTGTGTGCTGCCGATCGAGAATGTGATCTAAGCTTAGACTCATTTTGATAACCTCAGTTCCCTGGGTTGTACAGAGCGCTGGGGTCTCACCTGAGCTCCACCTGGTGCTTGTTTCTTCGAAAATCAGATTTGGGGTTGTGATACTGTGACTGCAGAGCTGGACATGCTGTGCTCATTACCTTTTCACTCTATTGTCCTCTGCAGAAACTGCCTCTTTGGGAGCCAGGACCTGCGAGGATGACCTAACGGAGCAACAATTGAGAGCAACCTCAGGTAACTGGTCTACTCCTTCTCAAAATCTTGTTTGTCCTGAGTTACATTTGTTACTCCCATCACTTATGTAATGAGTGTATCTCTGGAACTTCTCTAATTAGATCTGATTGGATCTCTTACACAAATAAGTTAAAAGCAAAATTAAATAAAAAATGACATATATAATATATAGGTAATAGACATATACTATATTTGGATACATATATACTATATTTGGATACATACATAAGGTAACATCTTGAAGAGCCACCAACTCCTGCAGGATAATTTCTCACATCTGCATTTACACACTATGAGGTTTCACCCTACCTGGTCAGTTTGTTACAAAGTAGAAGATAAAAAGGCAGATGTTATTTTTCTCCCAAATCAAACAACCTAGTGGGTGAAGTTATTTTGGGGTAATTAATGAGTTGATTGGACTTTATACCCCCATGTCAACACATTTACTAGTCCCTGTGCTCTGTGTGTTTGTGTGTGTATTAAAAAAAAAAAAAATGGCAGCAGTGCTCTCTGAGCTGCTTTGTATTCAGATAATTTAAGAGGACATTTACCCATGTTTCCACAACTCTCCTCATTTATTCCTGGCACGATCCCAATTTTCAGATTTCTACAATTGGAATAATAATAATATGATATATAGGACCAAAAAAAAAACCCATTATAAAAAGTTCTTTGCATTCATAATGGGGAATTGAAAACCTTTTGCAAGTGAAAAGATTCCTCCAGTATAAAGTCAGAACTTCTCTCTTTAAAAATTCTTTAAAGTTGGGGCACCTGGTGGCTCAGATGGTTAAGTGTCTGCCTTCGGCTCAGGTCATGATCTCCAGGTGCTGGGATCGAGCCCCACAACAGGCTCCCAGCTCAGTGGGGAGTCTGCTTCTCCCTCTGCCTCTCCCTCTGCCCATCTTGTGCTCTCTCTCTTTCAAATGAATAAATAAAATCTTAAAAAAAAAATTCTTTAAAGTTAAGTTCACCTTCACCTACGCATTCTCATGAATACTTTTTCATTTTGTATGTTGTTTTCCCCTAGAAAACTGGAGAGCGTATTTAACGAGTTCATGTTAATAGCATAAACGAGTTCTCCTCCCTCACCTACAGCCCAGTCAGAGGATTTCATTAATATTGGTTTGGAGGTAATGGGCCAAATATCTAGACTATGACAAAAATATCAAACAAAAAAGAAAACCTTCCATACCAATGCATTTATGTATTGCTTTGTGAACAAGGGTACCATGATCTACACCTTCACTAGGTCTCTGAGAAACTTTATGTTGAGATATTCTCATGCTTTCTGGATATTTTCACAGAAGTATTCTGTAGGGAAGTCCAATATAACAGATTCCAAATGTAACTTCTCATTTTTACAAGACTGTTTCTTCTCCTTCTCCATCTTAACTGACGTCATCCTGCTATAAACGTAGTTATCCCAAGTAAGAAAACTAGGAATCCTTAATTTTAGTCAAAATATTAGAGCCAGGGACTGTTGGGCATCAGTCATGAGTAAGACAGATGACTTCTCTCCTTGTTTTCGACAATAGTTCTATACAAATAAAGAAGTTCTATCCAGATTGCAATGAACATAATGGAGGAAGCAAAAGAGAGAATGTGTTACAGCAGAGCTCCTCAAAGTGTGGCTGCCCTACGAGCAGCATCAGCACAACCTGGGACCTGTAAGAACGCACGTTCCTGGTCCCCATCCCCATCCTCCATTTACAGAATCAGAAACCACGAGGATGGGACCTGGCAATCTGTAGTCAACCAGCCCTCCAGGTGATGTGATTCCTACTAAAGTCTGAGAATCCCACCTGTGTAACAGGTGTTGAACATCTTTAGAGACAGTGGTCAGAGAAGTTCTCTGAGGAAATGACAGGTCAGCTGAGTCCTAACTAATGAGAAGGAGCCAATTACACGAATCTGGGGAAATGCTTTTCAGGTAGAGGTGGTTCTAAGAAGTTGGTGATGTTCCAGCAAGACAAAGAAAGCTAATGTCTCTGAAGAGAGGTTAGTGAATGAGTAGGTGAAGAGTATAAGGTATAGTCAGAAAGGCAGACAAAGGCCTGGTAATTTCAACCAGTGTAAGAGGTTGGTATATGATTCTAAGTGAAGTAGGAAGCGCTAGGGTGGGAAGCAAGGACCGGGTATCTTGAAGGTGTTCTTGCCAGGTACAGAAGACTGAGCTTTTTCTTTATAAGTGATGGGTATCAGTCGAAGGTTTAAAGTGGGAAAATCAGATGTAAGTAGATCAGACAGGTGAGAGATTTGGATGGAGTGCATCTGTACAGAGAGACAGTGGAGGAGTTCAGGAAAGAATTCTTATAAGACAGGTGTCTAGAGTAGAGGCTCAATATCTAAAATTAAAACCAACATAGGAAATGTTTAAGTTATTATTCTCTGTTTCCTCTTGACATGATTACTCCATGCGCTTAAAAAGTATGCAGTGTTTTCCTTAGACAGCTCAGAGGGTTCCCAAACACAATTGTAAAATAAAGCAATGGGAACCAAGCACAGTTGGCTGGTGCTTAGATCAGAGGGCTGTTACTGAAGTAGATTTGCTTAGAAATTGTATAATTTTATAGAAGAAATTAATAGTCATTTTCCAATTATTTTTTATTATTCCAGTGGAAGTATTCTAAACTACTCACTCAAAAACCTCTTTTAAATATAGATTATGTGTATGTGCAGTGTAACTTATAAGATCATTATGTTAGGTGTGATAAAAATGCTAGGGGAAGTTACTGTAACACACCTGTATAATATGAGAGTACAGTAGCATTTTGTCTTCTTCCTAGTATTTTGAAACATTTAAAAATAAAAATGTATTATCATTTATTTGAAAATTGGGAAGTCTTACAGGACCTTAATGCACATTTTAAGCCTAAGTACATTCAGGCCATAATGTTTAGCATATGAATAAGTACTATATTTTTTATATCTCATAAAGCAAAAGCATAATTAAAAATATATATTATGAATACAACAGTATTATGAAATGTTACTGTTGTATATATTAGTGAAGAATCCTATTGATGAAAATGAAAACTGCTTTAGCATCTTTATTTTGGAATTTTATGTAACTTAGTGTCTTTATTTTGCAGTTTTGTAGGGTGGAATTTTATGGAATTTTCCTTTGTTTTAAGGCATTTCTTTAATACATATTACATAGTAATACCTTACTTACATATATATGTATATAAACATATTTTTTCTCGATAAAGCACCTTACATTTTATGACATTTTACAGTTGAGGAAATGTGGTTTTGAAAATTAGAATGTAGACACCCCTTCCTTTAACCCCAAATCCAACCTACGGTTTTCCTGGAAAGCTGTTTCTCTTCAGTACTCTCGGCTCTAAAGTCTCTTTATAAAATGAATGTCAAATTTCTTTTAAAAGCTCTCTTTAAGAATGAAAGTGAGCTCCTTTTTTTTTTGCCTTGTATGAAACTTTATGGTGTATATAAGTTACCCTTTGATTATTTTTTGCATGATTAAAAATTTGCAAAGTTCGATGGCTCCAAAGAGCCTACCTGTAATAAACAGCTTACGCCTTCCAAACCACAAAACAGGCCCGAATTGCTTGAGCACTAGAGCTAATTGCCTGCCTACTTCAAAGGAAGAACCCGAAAAGAGAGAGGGGGAAAAAGTCACAGGAACAGAGGCAGTGCGGGTAAATCCACCTCTAGAGGTTATGAGTTGTGGCTTGGAAGAGCCAGGCAAAGTTATGGCCTCGGAACTGCTGTTTGCGATTAAGTTGATGGGGAGAGTCTACGCCACAATCTTTCCCTGCTGCTGACACAGAGTCTTTGTTCACATTCAGATTTCTCAAACTGTTGCCGGGGTCAGGCTGAGGTCAGACACCGCAGTGATGTATAGAAGAACATGTCTGGGAATTTCTCTCACACTTAAAACGCATACTGGAAAATGAGGAAGACCCTGCAAAAAGTGTCTGATGAGACCCAGATTATACTGTAGTTTTGTCTTTTAGTACCTTCATAATTTTTGCTTCCTTCTCCTGACGCACTATGTTTTATTAATGTGAGCTGCGATAGCCCTTACAATTTTATGTCCCCTCAAGATAAGGACACTCAGTAGCACTCTGACACTTCATTTTCCAGCCCTGGGGGAAAGGGCCAGTAAATCTACTCAAAGAACTCTTGCATTCCCGTCCCCAGGATGAGTTGAAAAGTAATTGCCATGGGCTGTCGTAGGTAGAAGGCTTGACACTGGATGTCACGTCACATGTGTGGACTTGGCAGGGAAACAGCCCAATCCAGTCGTGACCTCAGCCTTCCAGCCCCCCCAGACCAAGCCGGCCACGGTCCCCACCCAGGCTGGCTCCTGCCGGGGCTAGGGAGCCTGTGTTTGATCAGTAATTATCACTGATGGGGTGAAGGCAGGCTAGAGCCTTAAGAAGTGTTGATTCTCTCCTCTTAAAGTAAAAATTTCACAGGTATTTGCCTGAAAGGGAAGCTTCCCCCAAAGCCCTCAGATGACTGACCCCCTCCACCACGGACCTCGGCTCTGCCTTTGTGCAGTGGCAAAGTGCAAATATGGAATAAATGGATTTGTATGGTGCCTTTGAAGACTCACAGTTGAAACAAACTCTTATTTCAAATAATGTTCTTGTTTCCCCCATTGAGCCCAGAACTGCCCCCTTCCGTTGTTTCCTGCTCACACAGTTGCAGAGCGGGGCTGGCAAGCGAGGCACTAAATAGCAATTTTTTTTTTTTGTGCTCAGCTGCTACATATGACAGTGGATATTTCATTCTGCTGTCAGAATGTTATTAATAAAACATGGGGTGTGGAGAGGGCCACGATTTCCCCTTTCAATCACTATAGCATTTGCAATGAAAATTTTATGCAGTGTGTAATTTTCAGTTAATGCTTGACACTTAAAATGTCCGTAGCAGCGTTTTGTATGGTTATTGAAGGGTTAATTGTATCATGTTCTCTGCATAAAAGCTCTGCTTATCAAAAGCAAATAGAAGAGTGTATGCAAATGTGTGTCGATGACCTTTTGCCTTTCCAGGGTTAATTTATATGGTCATTAAAGATTTTATGAAATTGAGCAGCCTGGTGCTTCAAATCCCATTTTACCTTCTTCTCCTAATTTATGTAATTCCTACCTGAACAGGGGAATATGATTTTTATTTTTTGTGCTGCAATGAAAACAGCATGCCATGCTGTGGGGAGTTGCAAGTCTGGTTATCTGGCATTACTCAGATTGCTAAAAATTCATTAAAATGTGACATCAGCACAGTGAGAGACAAATGATCGCAGGATGAAAGAGAACAGTGGGCCTTTCACGGATTAGTGCTACACAGACCCAGCATAGAGGCTAACTGCATAAACAGATTAATCCACCAGCAGCGGCATGGCTAAGATTTACAGAATAATTAAATAGGGTTGAGTTACTATGAGGATTTCCATGTAATCTAGCTGGTGTGAACCTGTGAATGAGGTGTGGGGTGATGGGGTTGTCATAGAAGAAGTATACCTTCTTATGTTGTCCTGTGCCCTGTATGGCTCCCCCTATAGAACACACACACACACACACACACACACACACACACGTGTGTGTGCGCGTACACACTCCCCAGTATAACGGAAGTTTTGAGATCCTATTCAGACAAATACCCAAAAATTCCCCTGGGGTCTGGGGACTGAAGGCAGGAGTAGGACCTGTCTTGTATTTAACCCGTCGAGTTCATGTTATTTCGCCAAGAATTTCTCCAAGAGTTTGGTTTGCTCCATCATCTGTCCAAGTCTGTGGAACACTAGGTCCGTGTAGCTTAGAAGTTTCTACTAGTAAAATGATAGAATTGCCTTACACCTATTCTTAAACCTTTTCTAGCTTAACCTGTCCTGAAAATGATTTCTTTTCTTTTAATTTAGTACAGGCTCATTTTTTCCATGGATGTAAAGGAAGTTACTGTAGATGGCAATTTGCATTGGTACAGTCTTCTAATAGAGACTTGTGAATAAATTTATGTTCTTTCTTCAGAGTAGAATGTCTGCAGATGATTCATAAATGGCAGGGTTTTTAAACGGTCACGTTTATTTTAGTGGGCATCCTTCTGGGGTTTTTGAGCCTACTGACTGGTCTCCTTTCCTTAACAGAAGAACAAAGTGAGGAAGCAGACGGAGCTACTAAGCCAGCAGCAGTAGCCGAGGAGGAGGAGAAAGACACAAGTGAGAGAGACAATAGTGAAGGCAAAAACTCTAATAAAGATTCTGGTAAGACACTAGCATCCTTCACCTTTCTTTCCTCCACCCCATGCCTTGCAATCAGCCCTCCCGTCACCCCCACCAAAGCTTATTAAAAGCTTTTATTCATGTTAAACTGCCTGAACATTCCCACTACTATTCATTGCATGTGCATTTTGCATGTGATTTCTATCAGTAGCCTCCCATTGACCTATTTTTAATCATAACCATCTGACAGAATAGATGTGGATAAGTTGAAGAATATTACAGCACGACCAGCGAGATTATTTTTTAATCAAATCAGTTTGTGTGCTTGTAATTTTTTAAGCGCCTTTCATTAATCTTAGCGATACTTGTGAGTCCTCTGATGGCATATTAATTTTTCATAAGCACAGGATTAGATATCACTTGAATTTTTTCATTCAGTCACATGCAGCCCCCCCTCAAACCACGTAACCCTAAAAATAAATGTTATTTTTCCTTGCCTTTTTACAACTTACACTCAGGAATTTGCTCTTTTTAAGGGCATCTATTTGAGGCATTTCAAACAAAATCCAGTGGAAAAGTTTACAGATGATTCAGCCTAAGAAAGAGGAAATATCATTGAAAAGGGATTAGGTGCTGGGTAATTTTGATCTTCTAGAATAGACAAATCCCAGTAATGAAAGCTACTGTCTTTGAAAACAAACCTTCATGTCATGACATTTACTTGTGCACAAACAAACCCTAGGCCAGCATCTGGTGTGGATACCTAAGGCTTTTTCTGTGTTTGATTTGGCAAATATATGACTTCATCCATGCTTTGTATGTATGAGATGGAAATCTATGGTTGCAATGAATATTACATTGGCTACTTTTGCTGCACGCTATACCTAGTTTTATTATGTTGGACTCATTGAAGCAGAAGTGCTGAAACGGGTTCAAGCCTATTAGTTTCAGGTGCTCATCTATCTTTTCCTTGAATTCCAGTGACAGCTGCATAGAAAGAAGCTTGTTTTCACTATGAAGACATTGGGTTGTGCAAAAGTATCATTTTTACATGCAAGTTTGTTTAAACCTGAATTATCCCATATTTGTCATTCAGTCTTTGCATATGTAGTGTTGCATTCCCTTCAAAAATTATTTGAAGGGCCTCTCTGCTCCCTGGCCCACGTCACTCAATGCTAGGTTTCTCTCAGGAGTCCAGTGAGAAGGTGCCACTGAAATTTACATCTAGGATATAATGGCTAACATAGGATCCTCATTGGGTTTAAACAAAGAGGACCTAAGGTTGGTATGGAACCTAAAGCAATGTAAAAAAAATGCCATGGCTGTACATTAGTAAACTGGCTCTTGAGGTTACTGACAAGGGACTTAAAATACCTAGTGAGCAGTTAAGGTCAAGGGTAGTGCCATCTAAACCTCATTTGAAAATAATTGGGAATCACAAGGTGATTGGTTTATCCATTCTCTTGGATGGACCTCATCAAGCCTAGTTGCTTGACTACTTCATGGAGGGCAGGCTTCTGTCTGCATTCATTGGTGTCCTCACAGTGGTACCAAAAGACATTGCAAAGCATGTCCCTCTCATTCTTTAAAGGAACGTGTAAAACACCCAGGTAGCACATTAATGTTAATTAAATAAATACTTATGTAATACTTTAGGTATATGACATTATGCTTGTTTGTTTGTTTTTTGTTTTAAAGACTTCACTTATTTATTTGACAGAGATAGAGGTCACAAGTAGGCAGAGAGGCAGGCAGAGAGAGAGGGGGAAGCAGGTTCCCCACTGAGCAGAGAGCCCAATGCGGGGCTCGATCCCAGGACCCTGTGATCATGACCTGAGCCGAAGACAAAGGCTTAACCCACTGAGCCACCCAGGCACCCCTATGCTTGGTTTTAAATATCTCATGTCTTCCAAAGAATGCATTCTGGGAATCTCTTGAAAATGGATCCAATCTTACCATTGAGGAAGGAGTCTTATTTGGAACATAGCACAATGCAGGGGCTGTATCTGCATAAGCACAGTTTACCACTCTGTATAAATAATGGGCTCCATCACTCTCTAATGGCCTGATGAGTTATGTGCTTTCTTGGGTGCCTAATTGTACCACCTAGGCAGGACTTGAGCTTCTGAGAGAATACAGAGCATTGTGTAATGTTAGTTGGTGAAAAACAATTCTTTATTCCTGCAGAAATGCCTCCCCAGGTGTATCTATAGAAATGAAAATGGGATTTATGCACCAACTCAAAGCAGTCAGTAAGATGCAAATATTTAGCCTTGAAACTTCAAAATGACTCTTGTTACTGACAACTACCACGAACTTTTTTTAAAAAAAAAATTTTATTTATTTATTTGTCAGAAAGAGAGAGAGAAAGAGAGAGAGAGAGAGAGAGAGAGAGTGCACCTGCGTACAGGCAGGCAGAGGTAGAGGAAGAAGCAGGCTTCCAGCTGAGCAAAGAGCCTGATGTGGGACTTGTTCCCAGGACCCTGGGATCATGACCTGAGCTGAAGGCAGATGCTTAACCGACTGAGCCACCTAGGCATCCCTACCATGAACTTTTAACGAAGTTTTCCACTTTCTAAATTGAATCCAATTAGGTGAAAAAATTATTAGGTGGACTTTTTCCTTGTAAATATTTCTAATGATTGAATAACCACTTATGTCTATGCTGTTTTTTTCTTATGTCAGTTATAAATGTCAAAAAATACTAGCAAACTCCTACATTAACCACCTTTCTAAAGTGTTGGATGGGAAAACAGTGTGACACTTCAACATAAAATTTTTTTAGACAGAAAGGAATTAACACACGTTAGGAAGACTATGTTTGTGTAAGCTGTTGTGCTGGGTTGCTGACATTAATCTCTAGGACTGCAGCTTTCAAAATGAGACTTGGCAATATGCAAGTTATATTTGTTGAATATTCATTCATAATAGAAAAGCCTCCTAATGCCTCATTTATATTGTCATTTAAATCTAGTGCCACTTTAGATTAATTATAATCCAAATTATAGCTCTGTGCAGTACAAGAATTAATATAGAGTTTATCCAGATTAATACATTTGCATTGAAAATGTAATATGTCTCTGCCATGGCTAAGGGGACCACTTTTTAATAAGGGAGTAAACACGAGCAAAGATGGAAATTAACCTTCATTATTGCAATTAAAATTATCCTTTCATTCTAGTCTCATTAGAAAGAATACTGTACCAGTAATTATAATTTAGAATTATCTGTAGTTGAATAACATCCCCTGTTATATTCAAGTTTCATAGTATTCAAACTTTATCAGATACATTGATGGATAGATAATAACTCAGTTTTTTTTTTTATTTTTTTTCCCAGATTTGCGTTGAGTACATATGTGTTATTGGATTTTCCTCACTTATTATGAGTATAAACCACCTTACCACCTTCGGTATTTTAGGGATTGGAAAGTATTAAGTAGCAGCATCTGAATTGAAATGAATTATGTCATTTTTATATTAGCAGTCTCATGCAAGCTAAATAATCCCATAACTGACAGATAATCATTGGCTCATCTATTTGGCAGTGCTTATTTTAATTAGATTTCATTTTTCAGTTAAAATGCATTAAAATGGCAATGTTTTTTGAGAACATCGGGAGGTCTTAATAGCACAATATGAATTGTGATGTTATTTCAAAATTTTGTCTAGGGTAACAAACAGGGTTTAGGGTTTACTCCAAATAAAGTTGCAGTCATAAGCTATGAGTAACCAGAAAACTCAATCAGAACCTTCCAAAATTGGCAGGCCCTCATTTAATGTATTTCTGGAATAAGACAGTTCAGTAAAAGATCTAGAATTGATGCCATATAATTTATTGGGTAGGCCATAATCCTTGAGACAGCACCCTGCTGAGTAGTAGAAAGGCATGGGTGCATAAAATGTAACTTCCATCATCTTTCCAAAAAGTTCTGATGACCTACCTTATCTTTAAGAGTCTGTTTTTGTTATGTTATTGCATCTCAGGTTTCTCTGCTTCCTCTTATCAATGGCATCTGTTTCTGGGTGCCTAGCTACACTTGAGTGGTTTGGAGGGCGGTAGGAAGGGAGGATCTAGCACTTATTTATAACTTCTTTTTAATTCAGAGTAAGGTGGTCTTTAGAAAGCCCCTAGCTTGCATTAAGATCATGATTTAATTAATGAAGTTAATAGCCAAAAAATATTGAAGTTGACACGTATATTGGGTAGAATACTACAGCCAACAGTTACAGCAGTGGCTATGAAATAATGATCCTAAACTTGAACTCTTTACTTCCTTGATACAATGTGGAAGGTCACTAAATTAAAAAACAAGTATATTGTTGATGAACATTAATAAGGGTAAAAGTAAGAATATGGGTTAATTAGACCAAATATTTACACTCATCTATAGCATAGTCTTAGTAAAATGTTTCAGACCTCAAAAGCAATGTTTTTTTGTTCCTTTATAGTACCAACATTAGAAAACATATGCTTATGAAAATAAAGCTATAAATTTAATAGGTTTAGAAGTTTATGGAAGGTTTGTTCTATATCTGATGTTCCTTAGGGCCTACAAGCATCCAGAGTCATGGAAATGATCTTTTAACTTGTGTGTGGCAGTTTTCGATGGCATAGGGAATTGGACTGACTTATTATTTGGTCATGTCTAATTCTACCATGTACACGAAAGAATGATAAGGGGACATGACATTGTATTATTCTCTTAAGGGAACATATTCTTACTGATTAATGGGGAACTTTTTAAGAAAAATCTTTCAGTTTCACAGGGAAAAGTAACTGATAGACGTAGGCTGCTTTAAATGACAATCATTTTATAGAACTTTCTGACACCATAGGGAGTAAATTTTATTTGCAGAATACTGTATGGCATATTGTCTTCCTAAATATTTATTTTTAACATGTTTAAGACAATAGCACACAAAGGATGTTTTGTTTTGAGAAGAAAAAACATAGTTTTTGATACCAGAATTAAGTGTGAGATACACATTCCTGTTTTGACCTATCTTGGATATCAAATACTTGGATATTGTTTAATCAATGTAATGAGATTCTTCAGTCTGTCTTAAATTTAAGTTCATTCAAATACACATATGATAAACTATTTTTTCAAATATTTACAAAGAATCTAAATTTCTCCAAGGCATGTGTATATATAGGACAAATGTACTAATTCAAATAAAATCTAGTGTCTGTAAATCCAAAAATCAATAGCAGTATAATTTGTTGAAAGCATAGCACTAATTCTGTACCTACCATAAACCTCAAGGGGATAAAGTTATTGTCGTTGTGTCATTAAAATCCCATTTTAGTTTTGGTATCCTCAGAGCCACTCTTACTTTTAAATTTCTTTCTGAATTTAAAATTCCTAAAATTATTTATAGGGTAGAAAACGGGCATCTCTCTTCAGGACAGAAAAAGAACATTACTTTTTGGTTCGTTTTTACTTTGTTTCCGTAACATCCTTGACCTTCTTTTTAAATTAAAACTGGGTTATTTTGCAATAAGGTGCAATTTGTTCATTTATACAAACCGTATGTGGATTGAAAAAAAAATCAAGATAAATCTTCATGCACAGCATACAATCAGATTACGCCTAGACTCTATATTTACGTGGGGTCTGATAGCAATCAATGGTTTAGCTTCATTGCATTTCAAGATGTATTTGCACCCAGTTGTCCAGTGATAGTGTCCTCACCCTGGAAATAATTTAGTTGCAAATTGACTGGAAGATGGTGAAAATTGAAAGTTAAAATTAGAAATACTCATAATAAACAGCAGAAAAAAGGTCAGATGATGCTGCGCTATGATGAGATTGGAATGGATGGTAAATGAGGTTCTGTGTTTGTTGTGAGATGTATGTGACATGCCTACCCAATGTCGCTGTAATATCCAGCCTCGCAGAGGAGATTATCGGGAAAATTGATGCTGGAAAGAATTTTCTGTTAGATTGGGAAATTAGAATTGCACTCTTTTCTTTGACGCATGTGACGCTCCTGCACATGAATGACATTGCTCATCTAGGCAAAATTCTAAACCGTCTTTAACACTGAATATTCAGATTAACCTCATAAAACAGTTGTCTTCTTGAGATTTGAACCATAATGTTATGTGTACAACCAGCTGCTGAAATATCTAAAATATAGTGCAAATTACAAAAAGCAGCAACAGATATGAAACGTATAGTAAAACTTTTAAGTCCTATATTTACCATGTAAAAATATGATTTTCGTTTCTGGATTATAACTAGTTAGTGCTTGGTATTTTGAAATGTGCTCAGCATCCAAGAATTTCAATAAAGAGAGAAGTAATTAAACGTTAGTAAAAGTAACCCTTTTCTAAGTTAGCTTTTCTGAATGGGAGTAGATTAGCTTTAATGTGATAAAGGCATTCTGAGACACCAGAGAGCATGTGTTATGGATGAATCTTTCAAGGTCACCTAGGGTTATCTAAACATGAGACAGGAGTACATTTTAAAATATATTTATAAAGCCCACTTAGTAGATAAAAAGAAGTGTGCTTTTTGCCTTTTGAGATTCACATCATTTAAAAGTGTTTGTCCGGTCATTTTTATGATTCAGTGGATTTAGAGTCAGAGCTATTCAAAAAACATACAGTTTTCCGGAATTTGATGTTGTGAGTCTTTTAAAATTGAGGTGTTCTATTCTTTTTTGGGAATCAGGAATAATCACACCAGAAAAGGAGCTAAAAGTCAGTGTGGGAGGGGGGACCCAGCCACTCCTGCTGGCGAAAGAAGAGGATGTTGCAACCAAAAGATCAAAACCTACAGAGGACAATAAATTCTGTCACGAACAGGTAAAAATATTTTTTCTCTTTGCTGTGTAAACTTGTTTTATTATTATTATTGTTGTTGCTGCTGTTGTTGTTATTTATTATTATCACTCCTGATAGTTTTAGAGACCCAAACGAGTTCATGCTGTTTGAAACGTATGTAGACATTGTGATCGGTGATGTCGTTAACTCTTGGTGTTACTTCTGTGTTCTGAAGTCATCCGAGGCCATCCACTAACAGTGGCCATGTTTATTCCATGTTCTCCAGTTCTTTCAGTGTCCTTATTGTAACTACAATAGTAGGGACCAAAGTCGTATCCAGATGCACGTCCTGTCCCAGCACTCGGTGCAGCCCGTCATCTGCTGTCCCCTCTGCCAGGACGTCCTCAGCAACAAAATGCACCTCCAGCTGCATCTGACACATTTGCACAGCGTGTCTCCGGATTGTGTGGAGAAGTTACTGATGACAGTAAGGAGCCCAAATGTTGCCTCGGGTGTGATGGGATCCCTCTAAAAGTATCAACACGACATCTGTAATTACTGGCTGAGAAATGTATTTTTCCTGCCTACTTAAAACTCTCTTACAGACTGTGCTCTAGAAATCACAACCAAGGCCCATTTATTTGTCATCTCTTCTGCTTACGGAGAAAGAAAATAACGATACAAAGCACAGCTCATTCAGTAGCATGTTTTACGGTCTTACATCTGTATCTGTAATGTTATTTAGATGATTCATGTGGGCAAGTTAGTTTGAAACTTTACCGATTATCATTATAAAAAAAAAATAGACCGACAAAAACCTTTAAATCATATTTTTTTTAAAAAAGAAAGGAAAACAGCATTGCAACAGCATTGATCTGAAATTTGAAGGGATAACCTTGGCCTGGAAGACCCATAAAAGGCCCCTGCTTTCTTTTGGAAAAAAGGAAGTGGGATAGGCTGCTGGTCAGTGACAGATGTGGTGGAGTCTGATTTCTGGGCTCCCTGTGACACCAACCCCTTTGATTCTCACAGGTGCCTGTGCCTGATGTGATGATGCCCAATAGTTTGCTCCTGCCAGCGGCCGCCTCTGAGAAGTCGGAGCGGGACACACCGGCAGCCATCACAGCTGAGGGATCTGGGAAATATTCAGGTATGCCAGCCTGGGCACAGGATGTGCGGAAAACACGTTTAGGGGGCTCGTATGTGTGGTGATGTTCCAGGATTAATACTATCAAAGTTTTTTTGCTTTTGTTTTTTTTAAAGCATAGAGGAAAAAAACAAAACAAAACTGTGGTGTTCCCAAGAGCTACATTTTCCAAAGCACATTTAGTATCTGGTTATCTGTAACTGCTCTTAAGAGACCTAAGTGTCGAGGACCAAGAATATTCTGTGTGTTCTAATTCCTGAACACTGAGGTCATGGCCCTTGATGTGCTGATGGCAACGCACTATAACTACTTTGAATTTGCTTTTTCGCCTATCCTGGAACTCCCGGGGGTCAGGGGTGATTTCTTATTCACCTTTACATCCCCAGTACCCAAGTACAGTGGTTGGCACATAGTAGTTGCTCGATTAGTATTTCTTCAAAGACTCAATTAGGGGCATCTGGGTGGCTCAGCCAGTTAAGTGTCTGACTCTTGATCTCAGGTCGTGAGTTCAAGCCTCGTATGGGGCTCCACTCTGGGCATGGAGCCTGCTCAAAAAAGAGAGAAAAAAGGAATCGATTAAGCAGAAATCTTTAGAAGTTCCTACTTACTCTATTTATTGGCGTTAAGCAGTAGGATCTCTTCCTGTAAGTGACATATTTGTGCTTTCTTCTACACAGGCGAAAGTCCGGTGGATGACAAAAGTACAGCAGGTCTTGATGATTCAAAGGCTAGCGTGGAAATAAAGAGTGAGGAGCAGAAACCAGCTAAAGAACCCATGGAAGTATCAGAATGGAATAAAAACAGCAGTAAGGATGTGAAACTGCCTGACACACTACAGGATCAGCTAAGTGAGCAGCAAAAAAGGCAACCCCTCTCTGTGTCGGACCGCCATGTTTATAAGTATCGCTGTAACCACTGCAGCCTGGCTTTTAAGACTATGCAGAAGCTTCAGATACATTCCCAGTACCACGCAATTCGGGCCGCAACGATGTGTAATCTCTGCCAGCGTAGTTTCCGTACATTCCAGGCTTTAAAAAAACATTTGGAAGCAGGCCACCCCGAACTGAGTGAAGCTGAACTTCAACAGCTGTATGCCTCCTTGCCCGTGAATGGTGAACTCTGGGCAGAGAGTGAGACTATGGCTCAGGACGACCATGCCCTAGAGCAGGAAATGGAGAGAGAGTATGAGGTGGACCACGAAGGGAAGGCAAGTCCTGTAGGAAGCGATAGTAGCTCTATTCCAGACGACATGGGCTCTGAACCAAAGCGGACCTTACCTTTCAGAAAAGGGCCAAATTTTACAATGGAAAAATTCCTCGACCCATCGCGCCCATATAAATGTACAGTGTGTAAAGAGTCGTTCACCCAAAAGAACATTCTCCTGGTCCATTATAATTCAGTTTCCCATCTGCATAAGTTGAAAAAGGTTCTGCAGGAAGCCTCCAGTCCTGTTCCTCAAGAAACCAACAGCAGCACAGACAACAAACCCTACAAGTGCAGCATCTGCAATGTTGCCTACAGCCAAAGCTCGACCTTGGAAATCCACATGAGGTCCGTGCTCCACCAGACCAAGGCGCGGGCTGCCAAGCTGGAGCCCAGCGGCCACGGGGCCGGTGGGCACAGCCTGGCGGCCAACAGTAGTCCTGGCCAGGGGATGCTAGATTCCATGAGTTTAGCGACAGTCGGCAGCAAGGATACCCACTTAGATGCCAAAGAATTAAATAAAAAGCAAAGTCCGGAATTAATCGCTGCTCAGCCCCCACACCACCCACTGCAGTCACCAGCACAAATTCAGATGCAACTCCAGCACGAGTTACAGCAGCAAGCTGCGTTCTTTCAGCCTCAGTTCCTAAACCCAGCCTTTCTGCCTCATTTCCCCGTGACCCCGGAAGCACTGTTGCAGTTCCAGCAGCCTCAGTTTCTCTTTCCGTTCTACATCCCCGGGACGGAGTTCAGCTTGGGGCCGGATTTGGGCTTGCCCGGCTCGGCCACGTTCGGTATGCCCGGCATGACGGGAATGGCTGGATCCCTGCTTGAAGACCTGAAGCAGCAGATTCAAACCCAGCATCACGTTGGCCAAACTCAACTCCAAATACTACAGCAACAAGCACAACAGTACCAGGCCGCCCAGCCCCCGCTGCAGCCCCAGAAGCAGCCCCAGCAGCAGCCCCAGCAGCAGGCTCAGCAGCAGGCCGCAAGCAAGTTACTGAAGCAAGAGCAAACGAACATGGCCGGTGCCGACTGCCCCATCATGAAGGAAGGGCCAGCTTACAAGGAGGCAGAAGAGATTGCAGAAAAGCAAGAAAAGCCAAAGCAAGAATATGCAGGCGAAGGTGAAGGACTCAAAGAAGGCAAAGACACGAAGAAGCAAAAATCCTTGGAACCCTGCATCCCGCCACCCCGAATAGCTTCGGGGGCCAGAGGAAACGCAGCCAAGGCTTTACTGGAAAACTTTGGCTTTGAACTGGTCATTCAGTATAACGAAAACAGGCAGAAGGTCCAGAAGAAGGGCAAAAGTGGTGAAGGTGAAAACACTGATAAACTGGAGTGCGGAACGTGTGGTAAATTGTTTTCCAATGTTCTTATCTTAAAGAGCCACCAAGAACATGTCCATGGGCAGTTTTTTCCATACGGAGCGCTAGAGAAATTTGCTCGGCAATACAGGGAGGCCTACGACAAGCTTTATCCGATTTCGCCGTCTTCACCAGAAACGCCACCTCCGCCGCCTCCCCCACCCCCTCTGCCTCCAGCTCCTCCACAGCCTTCCTCCTTGGGTCCTGTAAAAATCCCAAGCACGGTTTCTACTCCTCTGCAGGCGCCACCACCCACGCCCCCGCCGCCCCCGCCGCCCCCTCCTCCTCCGCCTCCTCCCCCGCCTCCTCCCCCGTCTGCTCCCCCGCAGGTGCAGCTGCCTGTTTCTCTTGACCTTCCGCTCTTCCCTTCCATTATGATGCAGCCGGTGCAGCACCCTGCACTTCCTCCCCAGCTGGCCCTGCAGCTGCCCCAGATGGACACTCTCTCCGCGGATCTCACTCAGCTGTGCCAGCAGCAGCTCGGATTGGATCCCAACTTCCTAAGGCACTCTCAGTTCAAACGCCCACGGACAAGAATCACAGACGACCAGCTAAAAATCCTGAGGGCTTATTTTGACATCAATAACTCTCCGAGCGAGGAACAGATCCAAGAAATGGCAGAGAAGTCGGGCCTCTCCCAAAAAGTTATCAAGCACTGGTTTCGAAATACGCTTTTTAAGGAACGGCAGAGGAATAAGGACTCGCCGTACAACTTCAGTAACCCTCCCATCACTGTTTTGGAAGATATCAGGATCGACCCACAGCCCTCCTCTTTAGAACATTACAAATCGGATGCGTCCTTCAGCAAAAGGTCGTCTAGAACGAGATTTACTGACTACCAGCTTCGGGTTCTACAAGACTTTTTTGACACAAACGCTTACCCAAAAGATGATGAAATAGAGCAACTCTCCACGGTTCTCAACCTACCCACCCGGGTTATTGTCGTGTGGTTCCAGAACGCTCGCCAGAAAGCGCGGAAGAGCTACGAGAATCAAGCGGAGACGAAAGATAATGAAAAGAGAGAACTCACTAACGAGCGGTATATCCGCACGAGCAACATGCAGTACCAGTGTAAAAAGTGCAATGTGGTTTTCCCCCGGATCTTTGACTTGATCACGCATCAGAAAAAGCAGTGTTACAAGGATGAAGACGATGACGCCCAAGATGAAAGCCAAACCGAAGACTCCATGGACGCCACTGACCAAGTAGTGTACAAGCACTGCACGGTCTCTGGTCAGACGGACGCCGCCAAGAGCGCCGCTGCCCCCGCGGCAAGCTCTGGCTCCGGGGCCAGCACCCCCCTGATTCCGTCACCCAAACCAGAACTGGAGAAGACCTCTCCCAAACCTGAATATCCCACAGAAAAGCCAAAGCAGAGTGACCCCACTCCCCCTTCCCAAGGCGCCAAACCAGCCCTGCCCTCAGCATCCACTTCCTCGGACCCGCCCCAGGCCTCTGCGGCCCCACCGCAGCCCCCGCCACCCAAACAGCCCCCACTCGTCGGAAGACCTCCCTCGGCCTCTCAGACCCCGGTCCCTTCCAGCCCACTGCAGATTTCCATGACTTCTCTCCAGAACAGTCTACCTCCACAGTTACTACAGTACCAATGTGATCAGTGTACCGTTGCCTTCCCGACTCTGGACCTCTGGCAGGAGCATCAGCACATGCACTTCCTTGCTGCTCAAAACCAATTCCTTCACTCTCCCTTCTTGGAAAGGCCCATGGATATGCCCTACATGATATTCGACCCCAACAACCCACTGATGACCGGACAGCTGCTGAGCGGGTCTCTCACGCAAATGCCGCCTCAGACCGGTTCCTCGCACACCACCACGCCCACGACGGTCTCTGCTCCCCTGAAGAGGAAACTGGACGACAAGGAAGACAACGCGTGCAGTGAAAAGGAAGGGGGGAACAGTGGCGAAGACCAGCACCGCGACAAACGCCTGAGAACCACCATCACCCCGGAGCAACTGGAGATACTCTATGAGAAATACTTGCTGGATTCCAATCCCACCCGAAAAATGCTTGATCACATCGCCCGGGAAGTGGGGCTGAAGAAAAGAGTCGTGCAGGTCTGGTTCCAGAACACACGAGCTCGAGAAAGGAAAGGCCAGTTCCGGGCGGTGGGCCCAGCCCAGTCTCATAAACGGTGTCCTTTTTGCCGAGCCCTGTTCAAGGCCAAGTCGGCCTTGGAAAGCCACATTCGCTCTCGGCACTGGAATGAAGGAAAGCAGGCAGGTTACAGCTTGCCACCGAGCCCTTTGATATCAACAGAAGATGGGGGAGAGAGCCCTCAGAAATACATTTATTTTGATTATCCGTCTTTGCCGTTAACTAAAATTGATCTATCAAGTGAGAATGAATTGGCTTCTACAGTGTCAACGCCTGTTAGTAAAACAGCAGAGCTCTCACCCAAGAATCTTTTAAGCCCTTCTTCTTTTAAAGCAGAATGCGCCGAGGATGTAGAGAATTTAAACGCCCCTCCTGCCGAGGCGGGATATGATCAAAATAAAACGGATTTTGATGAGACTTCGTCAATTAACACGGCCATCAGTGACGCCACCACCGGAGATGAGGGCAATGCTGAGATGGAAAGCACCACGGGAAGTTCTGGAGATGTGAAGCCGGCTTTATCTCCTAAAGAGCCCAAGACTCTCGACACTTTGCCAAAACCCGCAACCACACCCACCACGGAGGTTTGCGATGAAAAATTTCTCTTCTCTCTCACGAGCCCCTCCATACATTTCAATGATAAAGACGGTGACCACGACCAAAGCTTCTATATCACCGACGACCCCGATGACAATGCTGACCGCAGTGAATCATCCAGCATCGCTGACCCGAGTTCACCAAATCCCTTTGGATCCAGCAATCCTTTTAAATCCAAAAGCAACGATCGACCAGGTCACAAGCGTTTCAGAACCCAAATGAGCAACCTTCAGCTCAAGGTTCTCAAAGCTTGCTTCAGCGACTACCGGACTCCAACCATGCAAGAATGTGAGATGCTAGGCAATGAGATCGGTCTGCCCAAACGCGTGGTCCAGGTGTGGTTCCAAAATGCAAGGGCAAAGGAAAAGAAATTTAAAATTAACATAGGGAAGCCTTTCATGATTAATCAAAGTGGAACAGAAGGCACCAAGCCAGAGTGTACCCTCTGCGGGGTGAAGTACTCTGCCCGCTTGTCCATCAGAGATCATATTTTCTCCAAACAGCATATTTCAAAAGTGAGGGAGACTGTTGGGAGCCAGCTTGATCGGGAGAAAGATTACTTGGCTCCCACCACAGTTCGACAGCTGATGGCACAGCAAGAACTTGACCGTATAAAGAAAGCCTCAGATGTGCTGGGCTTAGCGGTAACACAGCCAAGCATGATGGACAGCAGTTCCCTCCATGGCATCAGTCTGCCAGCAGCCTATCCAGGACTCCCCGGCCTCCCTCCGGTTCTACTCCCTGGAATGAACGGTCCATCCTCCTTGCCTGGATTTCCACAAAATTCAAACAGTAAGTCATTTCAAGGCGAGTCAGTCTAATTAATTAATTAATACTAGGCAGCCAATCACGTGAAATCAAGAACAGGGTATATGTTTGGATCTCCTTGAATTTCAGTAGGTGACACCTTTACCTTGTTGGAAACATATGTGTTTTAGTGGCTATAATTAAGAACCAGGAAGTAAGTCAAGATGAACATATGCAGAAAAATAAAGACTAGGCAGGTCATCGCAGTGTCTCAGAAATATATTAAATTATTTATATCATGACATCCTTATGTCTTAAGAGAAGTATTCCTTTTATATAATTATTTTAATATTGATTTCAAGTGGCATTTTAGCACAAACATGTGACATAATATTCAATATACATATTAATAAAGCAAAACATTAAATAATACATTTTTGGATCTTAATTTATGTTCTTTCCAAGAAAAAATATTGTTGTTTTTTTTTTTGTTATTTTGGGTTTGGTTTCTTCTCCTTCTCCTGCTTCTGCTTCAGTGTTAGGAAGTTTAAAAGTTAAGGGCCCTCTAGATATAGGAATGTACCTACATTACACCTAGCAGGTAATAGGCTTATTATTCAAAGTTTAACTCTGAAAAATATGACTTCTGTGATGATTTACAATTTAGCATTACTATAAGATTTTGATTTTTGTTGCACCCATTGCTACTTGCTATGTCAATAAATTTACAACCTTAGAAATACATTGCTATTACTCTATGACTTTATGCCCCCCCACCACCCCATGTCTATAATTAAGTCATAACTAAATTCTAAAGCTGTTTAGGCAACCCCAGATGATGAATCAAGAGATTCATCAAGAGAAATATGTAATTTATGCAGTTTAGATTCCGTGAATAAGACTAGGCATCGGATTATATTGGGTCAAAAAAAATTGAATATAGTGTGCTAAGCAATCACACAGCCAAACATATAATGAATGCTGTATGTCTTATTGTTTTATATGTTATATAAACATCACTATGCAAAGTAGGAAAAAGGGCTTTCTTATAATTTCTTCCTTAAAGTAAGTTTTAATTTTCAAATTAACAGTTAAAAAAAACAATAACAACAAGAAAACACCAGTGATGTTTTTCCTTTTTATAAAGAAATTTTGACATTATTTAGAATGAACTAATTGCGTATATCTAGAAAGTTTCCAAAACACACGGAGCTTTTCTCATTTTCACAAATTGGACTTCTTGTAAATTTCAAACTTTTCAATTTCATCTTTCTCTTCTAAAACCAAAATTGCTCTGTGATTGTAGGAAGAGACTCCTATTTTCACTTTTAGCTTGGGAGACATGAAAACAATAATATGGAATTGCCCTTTGATCACTGCCAGCTGCTCTGGTTTCTCCAGTCCAAGATGGCATTAGAGAGAAGCAGAATAGACCTACACACATGAGGAATGTGCCCAAGAACAATTCTTCAGTGGCCCTTCCTTTAATTACCAACTACCTTGCCCCTTAAGTAAGTACTTAACTTGCCCTTAAGTTAAGTAACACCTTGGGCTTCATTATCTGGATATTCTGAGGGCCTGAAAATGTTAAAGCTACAATTGCATGATTCATCTGTACATTTAAATTCAGTCAGACATACTGTCTTAAGAATAATGCAGTGTTTTTTGGGTTTTTTATTTATTTATTTATTTTTTTGCATATGACTGTACTAGTCTTCCTGTCCCACTTCACATGTCACTGTGATTAGTGACACATAGAAAAATGTCTTTTGTGGAAAAACTCCTGTGATGAGTCATGTAGAATAGAGATTTTCCACATAATGTCTGATGTGGAAAAACTCCTATGGACAGTTATGTAAATTTTAAAATAAAATATCATGTGAAATAGAGTAAAATTTGGTACTTTACATCCACTAAGGACAGTTTAAGTGTCTGTGCCTTTCATCTACCAGTCTGCTTTGATGGATGCTCACTATGGAGTCCCCCCTTCAGTGGCAGCCAGAGCATCTTGTTTTTCTCCCCACTGGATCACAGGCCTTTGCTTGGACAGTGGGTCCTTCATTGACTGCCCTCTGGTCCATCACTTCGAAACCAGCACTCAGAGGGCCTGTATGATAGAAGGCGAGAAGGGAAGAGAGAAATGGTTATGAAATACTTAACCTAACCTTTCTCCTCGTTCAACTCAACATAAATATAATTTATAACCTTCTCCCCCCAAACCCCCCGGAAACATGGGCTCTGTAAGTATCAGAGTTGCAGGAAGATGTCTGAGGCATCTCTTCACTGAGCAGTTTCTCTACATGCATCAGTTGTTGAGGAACTGGGTGGTTTGAAGCTGTTGCTTTATTCAATCATAGACCAAAACAGACCAGAGAATGTTACAAAGAGAAAAGGTCTGTGAATGTACCTACTAGAATTTGCAAATTCTCTTGAATACATTCTTTGTTTAAACATTGACGCAGCAGGAGTACCAGCAGGACCCTCTCTGAGGGTCTAAGTTTCCACACTTTCAGTTCCCATCTTTTTCTAGGCTAATTTACCTATGGTGGGTAATGCTCAACCTTCTAATTAGCTCATGGAGAGGAGCTATGGTTCTCCACCCTTCTCTCATCATCTTCCCACTGTGTTCTTTCTCCTCAAACAAATATCTCCTCTGCTTCATCGGAAAGGTAGACATACCAGTGAGGTGAAATCAAAAGAAGAAAAATACTTCCTAAGGAGCATATATCTGTGTTTCTCACATGCCCTGGGCTCTTGCCACAGCTTGATATATATATGAATAAACTTTGAGAATAGGACATGTTCATCTTGGGCCCACTTTAATGGGATTTATTTATAGAAAAGCCTTCATTTTAAAGATAACCCATCCCTTTGAAGGTGAATCTGAGGGGTTTGATTCTAAAGAAATCACAAAAAAAGGGACTCTGTTGAATATGAGATGTGCCATAAAGTAATGTCTGATTCCAAAGGCTACACGCCAACATTGATTTCAATGGCAGTGCACATGTTCAGTTTTAGTATTTATCAACCCCTAAGTTTTCTGGTTTAATCGCCCACTTTATTCTATTTTGGGTGGAATGGCTGTTCAGCTTCACCAGCTTTAACACTTACCTTGCTTCCAACAACTCTTCAAATTATTTTGCCTTTCAAGATCATAAGAAGGCCCTTTCAAGGGTAATGTGCATCGTGTGTGCCTGTTTCCTGAATGATGACCCAGCCCTTTGTTCAGTATACCAATGACTAGTACTCTTTGCTAATAAAATGAATTATGTTCTGCTTAAAAAAATTCCACATTTGTCTTTTTCTCTCATGATCATATGCAAAAAGGGCAAGTGGCAAGAGCAAATCCCATGCCTTTACACCTGGAAAAATTTACATTTAATCCTTTTTTAAAAGATTTTATTTATTTGAAAGAGAGAGCCAGAAATGAGCAGGAGGAGGGATTGAGGGAGAAGCAGACTCCCCGCTGAGCAAGAAGCCTGATGCAGGAATCAATCCCAGGACCCTGGGTCATGACCTGAACCCAAGGTAGAAGCTAAACCAACTGAGCCACCCAGGCATTCCAAAATTTACATTTAATCCTTGAGGATGTCAGCTTCTTTTGGCATTTTGCTCGAGATATATAGAAAACTAAATTGATTTTCTATTTTTAACTTATTTACTTTATCCTTTTAAGCAGTGTCTGATTTTTATATCTTCCGTTAGTGTTTGGAAATACTGTCTAACCCAATTTCCTTAAACGGAATGTTAGAACATGCCTTTTGCATTTTTCTCATACTTCGGTGTAATTTACTAGCACATTTGGGGTAAATCTAGATAAGAGTAAGTCTTTCATAATTTTAGCACAATTGTCTTTGGCTCCATGTACATAATAAGTTTTATTTTCACCTCAAAAATAAATTTTCCCCCGGGGAGACCAAGATCAAGGAAACCTGAGGGAAAATAACTATGTCTAAGTTCATTGTGAGACAAGATTTTCTTCCAAAAGCATAACTTTCGGGAATAGGCTGCTGTTCCAGGAGAATAAAACCAAACAAAATAATGATAATAAGAGATTATTTGTACAGAAAACTTTTCTCTGTCAGTGAAATTTCAGCGAATTGGAGTAGGAGTTAGGGAATAGGAACAAATGTATCTTTAGCACTATAACTTGGTAACAGACATGAAAATTTGACATGCATTTAGTTTGTAGTTACCACCACTTCCTCTGTATCAGGATTACTGTTTGGTTTTTTTCTCTTCCGTTTCCGGTTTTCATCTACCAGTCGGCTTTTGTCTTTTACCATAGGCCCGATGTATACTGTTCTTTATCCTTAATTTGCATCTCTTTTCCTAAAATTTTTCTTAATAGCTAATTATTATTTTAAGATTTTATTTATTTATTTGACAGAGAGAGAGAGAGAGAGAGCACAAGCATGGGGAGTGGCAGGCAGAGGGAGAGGGAGAAGCAGGCCCCCCACCAAGCAGAGAGCCGGACGTGGGGCTCTATCCCAGGTCTTCTGGATCCTGACCTGAACTGAAGGCAGATGCTTAACCAGTTGAGCCACCCAGGTGCACTTAATAGCTAATTATTTAATTTGGATTGCTCCTCAAGATGTTGAATTCCTGCAAATCTCTGATAATCTTTGACTGAGGCAGTTGGAAATACAATTACAGTCTTCTAAAAATTTTCATGCCAATTCATCATCTGTCCTCTAGATAGGAACTTACAGACGCCATCTGATGGGAAAGCCTGAGTCAACAACTATTGACCCTTTTTGCTTTCTATCATTGCTGCTTTAAGTCTTTTAGTTCCTTTAAATTTCTCACCTTAGGGGCACCAGGGTGGCTCAATTGTGAAGTGTCTGACTTCAGCTTAGTTCTTGATCCCAGGGTCCTGGGACTGAGCCCCGAATCAGGCTCCCTGCTCTGTGGGAACCCTTCTTCTCCCTCTCCCGCTCCCCTTGCTTGTGTTCCTGCTTTTGCTGTCTATCTTTCTGTCAAAAAAATAAGTAAAATTTTTAAAAGAATTATCACCTTAAACTATCATGTCAGAGAGATAGGTGACCCAGCAATTTTCTTAAATGCCGGGGACAAAAGCACTTAGGTGGTGGGGAGTGCAATTACTGAGTATGAAGTCTAGTTGAACTAGACCTAGAACTAGGGTTGGCTTTATGAATAAGCAAAAGAAGCTGAGTAGTATCATAGTATCATTCTAACAATGCAAGGAAGGTTCTTCTGTCCTTAGTAAAGCTCCTCCCACCTGAGTCATTCATGCCTAAAATTCTGCAATTAGATATTAATGCCTTTGACTTAATGAATTACCCTCTGTTAAATGGAAAATAGCATAGAATTATCATGAAATCAGAAGACTATAGCAAGAAGAAACCCCACATTATATAATCTAGCATATATTAAGCCTTTTCAGAAATAGCTATGTTCAGGGACACCAGCGTGGTTCAGTCTTTTGAGTTTCAAAATCTTGATTTTGGCTCAGGCCCTGATCACAGGGTCCTGGCATCCAGCCTCCCTCCCCTATTTTGGGCTTCTCACTCAAGCAGAGTCTGCTTGGATTCTCTTTTTACCTCTCCCTTCCTCCCTCACCCAGCCCGGTGCGTATACCCTTGCATAAATGCTCTCCTACTCTCAAATAAATAAATCTTTCAAAAAATATGTGTATTTAAATCATTGGTTCTTTCTCGCAAATACAGTTTTATAGAGAGGCAAGTGGAAAGAAGATAGGCCTAGGAGCGCCTGAATAAAGGCAAGGGAGTTGAGGGATTGGGACCCCAAAAGCAAATCCATTACTTCACAGTTTTCTTAGGGCTAGTCTATTTCCCATGAATCCAAGAAGTCTATCATACCAAACTGGATTAAAGATTCAGGAATTTATTCATTCATTCCTACCATTCCCCTGCAGATCTTAAGCCATTTTCATTTCAGTGTATTTCCAATGGGTCAGCCATTCTTCTATAAAATGTGGATACTTGCTATCAGTATCTACTGGAAATACAATGTTATTTTCAAGGATTTTTTTTTCATTTTGAATATTTGCATTTTTTAGCCTTTGAAATTGACTCAATTAGACATGACCCTTGAGTGGCAACTATAAAATTTAGTTTCCCCAAATCTCATCTCCCACTGAGTCATAGATTTCTCTCTGTCAGGTCACCCAGCAGCTCTCAGACTCAATTTTCTTGCTTCAAAAAATAGAATTTTTAGCATCTGTCCCCACTTACCACTGAGGATATCAGAAAGCGATTCTCTAACGTGGTGGAAATTCCTTAGAGATTATCACTAATACAACTACAGAAATTATTCCAAAGCAAGTCAGAGAAGAGTTGGGTGTGGTGAGGTTACAAAGAAGAGCAGCCAGTAATAAGCTAGGCTAATTGACAATAATATGATAATGATTAGGGTCAAGTTGAGAGTGATGTTGAGGATTTCAGAGTATCTTGAATGCTAAGCCCAAGAAAAGCTTTCTCAGCTGGGTGAAGACTAATTAAAGTTTTTTTCTCTAGCTAAAGAAAGAGAAGCATGCCTCTTTTTGTATCACTTATTTTTCTTTCCTTTTTTAACACTCAAATGTCGCATTTAGCATAGAGGTAAGACTTTGAACAATATTAAAAAGGCTGTTGTCTTAAATCTATGATCATTTTCCCCACAGTGAGGTACTAATAATTTAAGCTTGATCCGCCTTCTGGTGAATTCTTCCATCAGCCCGAGAGGCCTCCCTTGCAGTCCTTGCTTGCCCTGATCAAACGGCAGTGAGCTGTACCTCCTTTAAGAATGAACCACCACCCATAAGGCTCCGAGCCTGTTCCTTTTATTCGCCTCTAAAAAGCATAGGGAGGAAAGGCACAGGCTTTTGCAATTCCCTTTTCCATCCTGAGCTGTGGTTTTGTTTCTCACCCAACTAACCAGCTCATAAAAATGGCTCTGTAACAGGTTATTGCTAGCCACTCCATTCGATTGGCTCTTGGAGATCCAGCAAAGATCCCTTGCACCGCCACAGGAGTCCTCCTCCACCCGACCTGTGTCTGCCTCCTGAGCATGTAGTTCGCCTTATCTAACCGGGTTAGAATCCTCTTGGCATACTACAAGCAAACCTGGAAGAAGCATGTTTTGGGGGTGATAAAGTTGGGTGTTAATATATTCCATCCCTCTCAACTACTCTGTTAGCCAAATTGTCAGGGTGGTAATAAATAGCTTGATCCGAACCCTTAAAAATGAAATCGTGCCGAACCGCGCTCAGTCCTCCTAATGAACAGCCGTGACTTCGCGGCGATTTGTTTTTCGGTGCCGTCAGTGCTCATTTACTATTGCTATTTAATTAGCTTATCGCCTTCTTTATTTAATGTAAACGTACGTTTCTACTGGAATGTAAGCAGATGGATTTCGTTTTATTTGATGGCTAATGACTTTAAGTGAAGGTGGTAATTATCAGACGGTTCGAGTGAAGGACGCGCCAGTCGGCCTTCCCAGAGGTATAGTAAAAATTGGTTAAAATGAATAACGGAGTAAGGGATCTTGCCAACTGCATCAATTACAAGCCACCGCTGTTGTTCACCACGATGCTCTTTTTCTAACCATCTGTCTTTCATAACGCGACAGCATTCGTTTGGGGAGGGTTATGTTGCCGAACTCTGCCGGTTCATCCCTTAGAGTTATGGGTGCTGGGTGGGGGGGCGGTGGAAACTACTAGAAGAACCGTGATAAACCCAGGAGAGCGGTGCGGCGGCCCTTACGGCCCTGTCCTGCGTTCCTCCCCCTGCGGCCCGGGGGCAGTGCGTTCTGTTTCGGTGGTGAGCATCTGACCCCCCCACCCCCCTCCCGCCCCTGCCCCGCGCCGTGTCCGCCCCTGCCCCGCGCCGTGTCCGTCCCTGCACTGACCGTGGGCCTATCTCTGTTGTTGTTTTCAGCTTTAACACCTCCCGGTGCAGGCATGCTTGGGTTTCC
>ML105628.1:31823-46798 GCA_003697995.1 Taxidea taxus jeffersonii | reverse complement strand
AAAAAAAAAAACAGGCTGATATTTTAAGTATGTTATCCAGCCATACCTATTATATCCAGGGTTTGTCAAGAATATGTGTGTGCGCGAACCCCCCAGTGGGTAGTAAATTCACCACCTCCTTAGATCCCCTATCCCAGTTTCAGAAACAACTTTTATTACCTCAAATATCCCTTTCAATGTTTGAAAAATGAAGCACAGAGACACACACAGAGCCATGGAGTTTCCAGAGGCTCTGTCTTAACTACTATTCCCTCCCCCACTTCCAGAAGCAGGAAATGCATTTTGTCTTGATGGGATTTCCATCTACAGGTACCAGGGTATGTGGGATAATATGAACAAACCTTGTCATTTCTACCGAATGATGAGAAGGCTTCCAAACTTGAGTCACTGGTCCAGTTATCATGGTCACTTGAGTTCCCTTTTGCCTCTCTTCTAAACCCCTCTCCTTACCACAAACACACACACAGATTAATTGCCTTCCTCTCTGTCTCTCTCCTCTCTCATCTTTGCTTTCTCTCTTGCTTGGCATAAAACTCACCAGTCCTTAGCTGAACCCTTAAACAATAATTTAGTATATTTTGTTAATACCTTAATATTATATATTGCATACATATACTAATGTATATTAATTATTACCAGACCAATGAATATTGGTTATTATTATGATGGGCTACCACTATAAGAATACTAATAACAAAAGCAAGCATTTACCTAACATTTATTATATGTATCCATTGTTCTAAAGACTATAAAGACTATAAAGTCTTTATATATAAATAAATATATATATTTATAAATATATAAATATATAAATATAAAATATATATATAAAGTCTTTATAATCCATTCTCATGAGATAATTCCTGGTACATATTATAAGGCCTGTGGGAGAGCTCACTGTGATTTGGCTTGGAGAATGGTCACATCCATGGAACCTCTGTCTTTAGGCTCTTTGGAAGCCTGTCCATCCTTGGTGGTTATAACTTTCCTTCTCATCAAAATAGAGGTGGGTCACACCATCTCCTGGTGTTCTCTACAACATTCATAATGGAAATTTTGCTTTAAGTGCAGTCTTTTTAGTAACAATTTATCCAATGCCTAGCTAAGACATTCACTACACTAAAAATATCTGCTCAATTATTTCAAAAGTAAGTTCCCTGCATTGGAGCTCGGTTGGGGGCTAGGAAAGGGAATATAGGCAGCAAATATCAGAGAGACACATGGGGGAAGAAACTCAACACGGAGCTGTGCTGGGCTGGCACCCTTCTGAAAATGGCCCCAGGAGATAGGAACCCCTGGAGCACGAAAGTTCCTCTGGCCCCAGGGTCCTCCCCCTGGTAGAGCAGCTTAATGGAGGCTATGTTAATGCATCAAGGGAGCAGAGACTTTGCTTCCTAATCTGCACTTTGCACTCAGCAGCAGGCACACGGCAGGCATCCCTTCATGAGGTAAACATAAAAATGAATTGCTCGCTACCACGATGAAGTTGGTGCTTGACACGTGGAGATGTGTGGGGGGAGGGGGAGAGTTAAAGCTCTCTTCGGGGTGGCAGAGGAAATCTGGATTTGTGTCCTAGTAACACACTGGGAACAGGATTCATCACAAATGCCCTGTTTTTAGAAGTTGCTACGGAGACACCAAAGAAGAAATGGGTAGTTAAATCTGGGAAGGCTGATGATGGGGTGTTTCATTCATTCACTGATTTAAAAATATGCACGAGAATCATAACAGTAATCAGAATCTGGGCCCTTTCCCTTCCCGAAGGAGTTTTCATATGTTTAATTTTGCTTGTGTTACTTATTTGATCTTAAAGCTGCACGGAACTGTAAGTCGGGTAATTATGACCGCGTGGCTCATTTCCCCAGGACAACCATGATTTCTGTCTGTTGTTCTGGGGGTAATCATTAAAAGCATCTCTGACACTCTTGAATAGAATTCTGGTTGGGACGATAAATAATGGCCACTCCTGGGTGACGGGGATTTAACCATGTGCCAGATGTCATTCTGTCAAAGCTAAACTCTGCTTTAATGCTCAAAAGTCTGCTCAGGTAGCCACAGTGTGACCTAGAAATGCATCATCACCATCCTTTGCCTGTTTCTTTTTGTTCCTTTTTCTAACACCTAATTCCCCTTCTGCTTCTGAACTCCGTTGATCACCAGCCTTTGGTGCTCTGCTGGGCATCTTCCCACTGCAACCAAATCAACACTGTTCCCGACACAGATGCGCATCCTGACTCCACAGGCAGACTCGAGCTGGTTCTGAGCACCTGCCTGGGATGACTAACTGCTGTTCCAACCCACAGACTTTCAGTGGGTTGCATGGAACGAAAAGTGTATTTCTCATTCATATGATGGTTCTACGTGAGACTTCTTGGTCCTGTGGTTCTTCTGGGAAATTACTTCCCAAATGATGACTCAAAGACTCCTTTCACCTCATGGCTCTCCTGTCTCCCAGGGCCAGGCAGTCCTATGCTTTTAGCCACGAGAAGAGGATGACAAATAGAATGGAGGGCAGTCCTGGAAGTGGTCAGTAGCCCTTGTCCCTGTATGCTATTGGCCCAAATTTAGAAAGGTAACCTCTCACTCTTTTAGTTTTTTGCATGAAGAGAAAAGGAAATAGAGTTTGGTTCTAAAGACTCCTAAAGTTGCCCCTTCTGGCAATCAAATACCCACTTCACTCCTTCTCTCACGGGTAAAAAACATCTCCTGATGAGAGAGAACGCCAAGTCACACCAATCCCTTTACTCAGATCAAAGTCTCGGTTTCTAAGGAAAGAACAGTCCTCTCTATCAGGTTCAGATGTGGCTCCCTGTGGTCCAAGGATGCATGAACGAAAAAGATAAGTGATCTCTCTCCCACCATGTTGCCCAATATACAAACGAGAAGCAGGGATAGGATAGGCACAATTCTTCATTTGGAAAAAGGAAGACTGGAAAAGGCAGCAGACACTGGTCTCTAGTAACTCATCAGGAAGTTCTGCTATCCAAATTATTGCACGGGCATTTCACCAAATACTTTACCATTATGTAACACAGAATGCCAGCCTCTCAGCTTCTAAGAGCTCATTCTTCTTTGGCCATGGTCTGACCACTGAGCCAGTGCCACATATTTTACGTAATGGCGATGGTATCACCCATCTCAAAGACACCGATTTCCAGGGTAGTCAAAAAAGGACTACTCATGTTTAAAAACAACTGTAAAATTTCAATGCCTAAGCCATATAATGATTTTGTTTTTAATTTATGGAACTGCCTTATCATCAATGGTCTTGATCAGATGATCCTCCTGAAGTCTCTCTCAAAGAGATGACTTAGTGTTCTGGGGGTATTTCTTTGTGGATCTGTCATCCCCCAAGGATTTAGAATGGCATATTTCCAGTTTTGTGGATAGGTGTTTTTAGGGGAAAAAAATCCCAGTTTGTAAGGGAAAGATCTGGATATGGATCACATCACTTCTACCAACATCCCATTACCTGGAACATATCTCAATCACCTCACTTCACTCTAAGGGGAGCTGGTAAATACCGTTAAGCTGCATACATACATGAGCAGAAAAGAAAAGTGAGGGCAGCACTTATCAGGTCACCGCCTCTCACCTTCTATTTGGCACTTTCGTACCTGCTCCAAAATATTGGACTAGACCCCACGCAAAGCTTTGTCAACAGGTGTTGCTGGAAGGACATTGGGGCTGGAAAGCAGCTTCTCTTCCTGACCTGGTGGGATGGGTTTTGCTTGCTCCTCTCCTGCTCCACAGTCCCCTGGTGGTGTGTGTGTGGTGACATCCAGCAGCGGTGTGCCCAGCTGCATACAATCCCTCAACAACCTTGCAGCCCTACTGTAGGACCGGTGACTACCCTCAGCATCCCTGCTGGTGGGAGTTGCACATCCCAGGCCTTAATGCTGTCAGCAAAACCCAATTCTCTCTGAGCACCTGCCCACCACCCCCAGGTCATCTGCCTGCTGAAGTGTTGTCTCCTGCTTTTCTCTGACGGCGGATCAGCTCTGATCTGGACAAGCCAGCAAACTCCTCCACCACCCAGTTGACTGCAATCACACTTCTCTGAAGAATTCTGAAAGCCAGGCTTGGAATTCCACATTGATCCTTTCTTAGACACCGTCCTCCGTCCTAGGGTGTCCATCAGATAGAATTCTCTTTCTAGCCTTGTAGTTTACATCTCTATAGTGTAATTCTTTCTAATAAACTTCTCCTGCTCAAATTAGTGCATGGTTTTGGCCTTCTGGTTGGACCTAGGCTATGACGCTTGCTGGTCTTGGCAGGTAGAGAGCAGTTTCTGTCTAGTCTGAGTCACACACAGGAGCTCCAGACTGGTTCTGCCAAGTTCTACAGCATGAAGCGTATAACATGGAGAAGAGAACTGAAACCCAGGTCTTCTGGTTCTAAATCACCCTAAGGGATAGGAGATCATATGGGACATGGCAAGTGAGCTTTTCAGTAGAAAAAAAAAATCAAGTACAAAGCGTCAATATTATTTCTAAAAGATAATGGTTCCTCACCAAAGGTATGTTGGAGATAAAATGATTTATGCAAATTGAAGATAAAATAAATCATCGTTTAAAAGATCAAAAGCACCTTTTATTGACACTGCCAGATCTAGCCATCCTAAAATTAATATTCTTCCTTCTCTATTTCTCTCTGTGTGTAATTTTGTTACTGAGGTATAATTCAGATACCATCAAATTGACTCTTTTACAGTGGATGATTCAGTGGTTTTGGCATATTCACAAAATATGCTAGCATCACAACTATCTAGTTCCAGATCATTGTTATTACCCTAAAAAGAAACCCTCTGCCCATTGAAGTCATTTCCCTCTTTCCCCTGCTCTCAGCCCAGCAATCACTATTTTCAGTTGGTATGGATTTATCCATTCTGGACGTTTCATATAAATGGAATCTAGATGGGACCAGGGAGGGAGACAAACCGTAAAAGACTCTCAATCTCAGGAAACAAACTGAGGGTTGCTGGGGGATGGGGGAGCAGGGGAGGGATAGGGGGTTGGGGGCTGGTCATTGCAGAGGGTATGTGCTATGGTGAGTGCTGTGAATTGTGTAAGACTGATGATTCACAGACCTGTACCCCTGACACAAATAATACATTACATTTTTTAAAAGCATTTAAAAAAATAAAATAAAACACGTGCTTTTAACTACAATAAATAAATAAATAATTAAATCATAGGACATGTGGCCTTTTGTGTCAGACTTCTTCTTCTTTTTTTTTTTTTTTAAGTATTTTATTTATTTGACAGAGAGAAACACAGGGATCACAAGCAGAGAGAATGGGAGAAGGATAAGCAGGCCTCTGGCCGAGCAGGCAGCCCAATATGGGGCTCAAACCCAGGACCCTGGGACCATGACCCGACCCCAAGGCAGCCGCTTAATGACTGAGCCACCCAGGCGCCCCCAGACTTCTTTCAATTAGCTGAATACCTTTAAGTTCACCCATGATGCCGCATGTTGCATGTGACTTTTAATGTTTGATTTTTAGAATCCGTGAAAACACAGTATATTTCTGTTTGTCACTTATGTTAATAAAAGTAGGATAGCCATCTATTTTTTACTTGTAAGGAGAAGGGAATAATTATGGGCAGGTGGGAGGAGTAAAAAATCTTGTGTTTTACAAAATCCTAAATATGAGCAAAAAAGAAAGCGAAAAATACCTCCAATCCTGCTTTTCAAACTTTCTCTCATGGTGTACTGCTACTAATAATCAACACTTACATAACACTTCAGAATTTCAACACGTTTTTATGTCGAATGCCAAAGGTAACACCTACTGCAGGAATTATATGCTGTGCTTTAATTCCAGGAGACTAGAAGAATCGTATAAATAACACCACTATTTTTTTTAGTTGTTATTATCACACATCCTAAATATAAGTTAATAAAACCTCTAGTATTTCTGTAAAAATGCTTCTGTGAACAGATATTGGCAAAAACTATAGAGGAGTTGGCTTTTTGTGTTTCTTTAAGAGAAAATCTTGAAGTTAATTATGAGCAGTCTCTAAAACACCAGCATGATCTACTGTTACTTAATTTTTTTTCTGGAATGTAAGAAGGGAGATGAGATGTGATATAAAATGCCATCACCACCATCATGTGATTTTTTTTTCAACCCTATCTTCTGAGGTGCTAAAAGCTATTCCCCAGCAGTAATAAAAGTCTAGCTTGTGTTTCGTTAGAATCTTTGCAATACTCCTCTGAGATATGAGGTAGGGATATTATTACAGCTGGAAAAAGAGATGATGGTAAGTTAAGTGACTTGTCCAAGGAGACACAATAAATCAGATGTAGGCCTTGGGAATAAACCTTGACTTCCCTTTCAGACTTTTCTCTGTGATACCATATGGCCTTTCTGAGGCAGTGGAAGTTTCCTCATTAACCCTGCAGTTAATTTTCATGTTTTATAAGGCCTTTTCCAGATACATAAATATAATCTACTTTAATATAATTTCTCAGGCAATGTAAATTAAAGAAATCCTCCCCTAATAAAGACCAGGGAGAATCTACTTTATCCACAAGCGATAGGAAACCCAGTAACTTAGAGTAATGACTTCCATCTGTCTCTACTAGCTGATACAAGGTTATCACATGGCCTAGCTTATTACCCTGATTATTGGGGACTGATACATAAATATGTTGGAACTACTGCCTGTAGTTTCTCAATAATGGGAGCAGCATGTGGATTGTAATAGGGACTCCAAAGATTTCTTCATGAAGTGCAAGAAAGATGATTCCTTTCTTAAAATATTTTTTTCATCTTATTTTATTTCTCTCCGGTGTTCCAAAATTAATTGTTTATGCACCACACTCAGTGCTCCATGCAATACGTATTCTCAGTGGTAAAGATGCATTTTTCCCCAAATTCCATCCATTGTGCCTCTGGGTAGTGAGTTAGATGTGGACATAGATTTAGACAAAGTGACCGCCATTCTTCCCAACATGCTTCACTTCACGAAGTCTCTGCTCCTCAGAAACCATCAGCTCTCCTGGCCTCAGTGATGTTCCTCTGCACCTCGGAAGAGTAGATGCATCTCATGAGCCTGATCCACAGGGACTTTATTCCCCTTCCTGGTTGGGATGGACTAACTGTCTTACATGTCACGAATGTGTACATCGCTGCTCCTTAAGAACATCAGACGCGCCCTTTCATGGTAGGTAGTTCTGTACTGTTTCCCACCTTGGCACCCAGGGTGGAGAAGCCACCTTTTCACTCCCAGATGGGTGTCTTCTTCTTAGATTCTGAGCCCAGAAAAGAAGCCAAGATTTCACTGACATTATAATACTATCTGCACAGACACTCCAACCACAAAGAAAACAATCTCTTATATCACTACAATAGAATAACTAAAATAGGAGAGAATAACAGCTCAGCTTGAGGCAAATATATTTAGGAAACTTCTAGGAAATCCTAAGAGCTCTATCCAAGAACTATAGGCAGGTACTCGTCCTACATTGTATGACTAAAGGAGTTTACCAAAGGGTCCTTCCAAGAAGGAAAGAAGATTCTGTCTGGAGTATAAATTGCAACCTCAAAGGTATTTATTTAAAAAAAAAAAAAAAAGGATCGAGTCTGAGAAGGTCTTATTATGCTCATATATACTGAATGTATGGATCAAAGAGTCCTATCCTTTCAGCCAAAGAAGCAGAAACAAGAGGACATTTTAGATAGATAGTTAGGTATATGTCTATATAAGGATACACTCTAATTTTAAGAGTGAGGGTCATGAAGAGCGCAGAATGACCAGTCGGTAGAACCCTTCCCGTGTCTCCCAGTGCAAACATTTGAACGAAGGTGTCCAGACCAGCAGAGCATAAGGTCGTGGGGACAGGAAATACAACTTTTGCTAGTGAATCACTAAAAGTAATGATGAGTTGTGGCACTGTCATTTCCACCTCTTGATTCTTGGACCATGAATACTGGCTCTAAGTGAAACAGATCCATATACTGGGCATTGATCTAGAGCATATAAAGCTTCCTGGAGAACATAACCTTAGGCTTGCAAGGCATTACTATGTAGCTAGCACTAAAATAACACAATAACAATAAATAAGTAAAAATAACCTTGAGACTGAAAAAAGAGAAAAGAAAAAAAAGATAAATAAATAAATAAAAGGCCATTCTGCTGTTCTGTCAAGCCGCTGCTCCAAAATGATGGGATACATGATAAGACCAGTGAATTCCTGAGCCTGGGCTTATTGCCACACTTTTTTTGCTTTGAAGTGACTTCCTTGATCAGAAGCAATTCTGTGTAGAATATTATAATGGCAGATAAGACATTCTGTAAATCCATGGATGGTAGTTTCAGAGGAAACATTATATGCAAGGAAGGCAAATCCACCTCCAGAGAAAGTGTCTATTCCAGAAATTGCTACATACCATATACATACATTCATTCTCCATCTTAGGGATAACCAGCTCACTTAGGCAGTGAAATCATATGGGCCACTGAGGGCAGAGAGGAAGCTATTACTCTATGTTAGGAAGTATAGACTACAGCAACTTTGAATGAGCAGATTCCCTTTGATCTAGAGTAGGAACATATTTCCATAACTTATACTGCTGAAAAAAGTACATTACAAAAGAATTATTGTTTTGTATCTGCAAACTATGCTCTATTCCCTCAAAAATAACTGCAGAGTCAAACAGAAATTTCCCAGTGCCTAAGAAAGACCAAACTCAGAAAAATGTCTTAATAAAAATAAGGGTTCATGCCCAGGCCTATCTTTAATTTCAGGGTATACTTGGACAAATGGCTTTTATTGAAATGCTTATGTAACATTTCAGTCCTTGTTTGAAAATAAAAATAATAGCCATTTTGTGTGTATGTTTCCCATCCCTTTTGGTGGGGATTAAATTGGAAAACATATTTATTTACAGCTTAGCTCAGAACACAGACCACAGAAACTGCTTAAGAAATTATAACTAAAAAGATAGAGATACTCACCTGATTTCACAACAATTCTAAAAAGTAATGTATAACCAGTCCCTTTTTATGGGTGGAGAGACTGAGGCTACAGGAGATCAAAGGTCTTGCTGAAAGTCAGAAAACCTGACCTCGATGAGATGCATCATGAGTCGCATCCAAGTTTTCCTCCTCACAAATAATGTTTATCATGGATTGAGTTTGTGTGTGCGTATGATTTCAAAATAAACACTCATTGTAGAAAATTTTAAAAACACTCCAAGAGCAAAATAGTTATTACTTATTTCCCTTATATTTCTTATACATAAATCACATATAAATTTAGATGGTATGGTAGTGATAATAATAGCTAACATTTATTGAGTCCTTCTATGAACCAGAGCTTTTTCTAAGTATTTCACATGGATTACACCACTCTGGCCTTGACAGTGATGGTGGAGGGTAAGTAATATTCTTATCTTCATTTACCAATGAGAGACGTGAGGCCTAGAGAAATTACCCAGCTTATCCGGTCACCAGCCGGGTTCACACTTGGGCTACCTTACAATAGAGCCATACCCTGAGTTACTAGGCTGGGAACTCCAGTATAGACATATTCTCTTACACTGGAATCATGCTCTGCATACTTATTTATTATAAATTACTGACTTTTCACTAAAATATATAACCTTAATATTTTTCATGTCATTAAAAGTAGTTCTACGTGACAATGCTTAATTGACAACATAGTATTACAACTTAAAAAGTACATCATTATTTATTCAGCCAATTGTATGTTATTGGCTGCTTACTTGTTATTGTAACACTTTGATGATGCTTTTGTCTATACATTGTTGTGTACATGAGGGGATGTTTATATGGGGCCAGAGCAGAATAATGTTTCTGGATAGTTTTTAAAGGTTTTGGTTACAGATTTCCAGCTTGCATTTCAATACGATGATATTGATCATCTCTCCCACCAGCAGTGAAAGTGAATGCTCTGAATCCAGATCTTCTGATTCTTTTTGAGGTCAAGGCTGACTCTGTGATAATTTCTGCTTGATCCTGCCACTTGATGACAGAGGACAGGTCTGAGTCCAACCCCCTAAGAGCCTTCTGTGTGATGCTCTTTTAGTTCAAGTCTTATCATCCATTTGAAGCACATCTATGTGATTATTTGTCTAAATCTAAAGGAATGAAATGTTACATTATTGGGAAGATTCATATGGGAACTCTTATCACCAGATGCCAAAGGGAGACTTTCATTCTTAAACCCACTTTATGCATGTGTTTGAATTGCAAAGGGCAAAATGCAAACTTTTAGATATAATATATAAGTCTACTACATTATAAGTAATCTGGATTTATTATTAATCTCAAGGATGTCTTTTTCTTTCTTTTCCTCCTGCCATAAATCTCTATCCAGAAGAAGCAAAGGCTCCACCAGATTCTCAGGGCATCCAGCCTGCAACTCAACTCAAGATTTCTCTTGAAGCTATCTGCCTCTAAGTTGAGATTGTAGCCAAGAACTCTCATCAAATATTGTGATGTAATTAGTGATGTTTGATAATTTTGCTTTATCAGAAATATTATATTACATTAAAATATTATAAGAATATATCTAAGTTGATGCTCACCATGCTCTCAGTAGCTCTTTCATGCTTTCCATGAAATTTCCCATGGAATTCTCACAACAGCCCTATGAGTTGAACACTTATGTACAGAGGAGGCAAGACACCTGTCTGAGGTCACACAGTCATCAAGTTAAGATTGTTAAGTCAATAAGTTGAGATTGTAGCTAAGAACTCTCATCAAATATTGTGATGTAATTAGTGATGTTTGATAATTTTGCTTTTTCAAAATATTATCTTCACAATGCCTAGGCAATGCCTAGGCAAATCAAGAATTTTGTATAAATTTCTTATATTTAAAGTTGAGCAATAAGGCATCTGCTGACTAGGATAGATAATTCCAAGTGTAAAAATTGAGGAAGATTATATTTTTTTCATTTTACTCCTATGTAAATACAGATATGTACAAGATTCACCCACTAGTTTTGTGAAAAATTTGTCTCTTTTATGAGAGATAATACTCCAAACTTCAGTAATGCTTCACAAATTACAGATAATCGTTTAAAAAAGAATGAAGGTGGAAATATCAAGAAAAAAAGAAAAGATTCCTTTAGGTGATTTTTTTTCTGTCAATGTAAAGTAGTAGATGGACTTAGGTACATCATCATCTGGGAAAGTGTAGTGAACTAGAATTTGGGAAGCCTTCCCAACTTCCTTAGGAAGTTTTTCTCTCGCTCTTGACTTTATACATTCAAAGTACTTCAGGACCTTGGGAAAAATTCTCAGGACATGACACCATCTAGATGCCAAAATGTATATATTTTTATGTCCAGTGCTCAAGCTGTTCCTGTAATGATACCCTAGAGTCTGAGTTTGCTCCAGCGTGGCTGTCTCTAAGACCAGACATTTAGGAGTTAAAGGAGGCCAGGGTGCAGGGACAGCTGGAGATAATTACTTACAATCAAAGGACACGCAGAAAAGCAGCAGGAACAGCAGGGTGAGGTGTTCTGCCTGGTTGGATTATAGGAGTCATCTGGACAGAGGCAACTGGGCTTAAACACTAGTAAGGGCATTTTGCACTGTTTGATCTTATTTTAAGACCTAAGAAAGAGATTGGGATTGGTTTGAACCTGGTTTAAAAAGCCCAAAGGTAGACATTCCTGCCATAAACATCTTGAACTCTCTTGTCCTGTAAATGGGGATGTAGGAAAGATGTGTTAGGGCCAAGAAGGCTTTGTATATTAAACACAAGATCAAGTTTTACTTCTAAAATTCTGAAGGATAATTTTGTACTCTTGTTTTCCAACATGAGTAATTAGTCCAAAAGCCTGGACATCTGACTTTGTTCTTTGTACCATATTTTCTAAGGTCTCTACATAACACATCCCGGCTTTCCCCTTTTTTCATCAGTTCACTTTTTCTGCAGTCCTAAATTATATTTCAGGGCTGCCATTTTCCCTCATAGGGCCAAGATTCATGAGGCAAATAAATATTTCTTCAGTGAGAGAGTGTATTGTAGCCAGCACTATTTTAAGGAGATATCAGATCTCTGAAGTCTTTAAATTGGATTTTCTTCTCAGATACATATTTTTTTCTGTTTAATAACATGTATAAAATGGATTCACTGCATTATATTCAGTACCTATACCTTGACTCTTGGAGAAACCTTTCCTTGATGAACTCCCATCCATATGAGCACTTTTCTTTTGATTTATCTATAATGTTAAGAAATAAGCTCTAAACTTTACAACATTGGGTACTTTATCAGGTAACCACAGAATTAAGCATACCAAGCAACTTGAAAGAAAGCATGCTTACTCCAAAGCTGCTAGCATTAGATGTTACAAAATAAAATGGGAAAACGCCTCATGTACACATGCCTGGGGCGGGACTTAGATGGAAGGCATAAATGACAGCCTTTTCATTTATGACACCGAATTTGTAGGGGGCAAAGTTGCCTGGTGAAAGTCCTACAGGTTTTAAACACAAAAGCACTGTCAGAACCAAAGGTGCGTCTCCCTTTCTTAGAATTTGCCAGTGGATCCCTGCTGTTGGCAGGATATAAGTCCAAATGTGTCAGAATTCATAGCAGGACTTCATGGTATATTTCAAGCTGACCTCTGCCTCTCTTCCTCTTTTCCCTCATCTTTGTCCTGTATGCCCATGCTCCATCTAGCCCTAACGAGTGTCATCTGCATTCTGACCCTTGAACTTTTGATCCTGTTAGCTCCAGATTTAAAGACCTTGCCCTAATTGTACAGTCTGGCAATTTTCTACTCAGTACCTCAGCAATCTTTCCTTCCCAGCCCACACTCTTAACCCCAACACACAAGAGGCTTTACCCTTTTCATTCCCCCTTACCAAATAAAAATCCACACCTTACTTCCACTTACCCTGATGAATGAATTGTTCTTTTTTTTTTTTTTAATTTATTTGTCAGAGAGAGAGCGAGCACAGGCAGACAGAGAGGCAGGCAGAGGCAGAGGGAGAAGCAGACTCCCTGCCGAGCAAGGAGCCCGATGTGGGACTCGATCCCAGGACGCTGGGATCTTGACCCGAGTCGAAGGCAGCTGCCCAACCAACTGAGCCACCCAGGCGTCCCTGAATTGTTCTTTTGTTGGTGTATCCATAGTAGTATGTACATCTCTCTGTAATTCGCTCGTCCAGTAATTCAGGCCCTAATTCACTGATGCATTTGCTTTTAAGAAGTGCTTATTATTTTCTGTATAACGACGGCCAATCATTGCTCTAAATTCTGGGAATTAAACAGGGAACCAGACAGACTGATGATCTCAGTGCTTATGATCTAGCCACCACCTTAAACTTCCTTACATAATGTTATGATTAGCTACTTGTCTGCCTGCTGTCCTTGGAGGAGAGCTACTTTTTTAATAATCTGTGAATTCGGGGTGCCTGGGTGGTTCAGTGGGTTAAGCCTCTGCCTTCAGCTCAGGTCATGATCTCAGGGTCCTGGGATCAAGACCCACATTGGGCTCTCTGCTCAGCGGGGAGCCTGTTTCCCTCTCTCTCTCTGCCTGCCTCTCTGCCTACTTGTGATCTCTCTCTCTCTGTCAAATAAATAAATACACTCTTTAAAAAAAAAATCTTTGAATTCACAAGGCCTACTAGTGTGGTCAGTATTTATGAATATAATATATCTAAGTTGATGCTCACCATGCTCCAAGTAGTTCTTTCATGCTTTCCATGAAATTTCTCCTGGAATCCTCACAACTGCCCTATGAGTTGAACACTTAGGTGCACAGAGGAGGCAAGACACCTGTCTGAGGTCACACAGTCATTAAGTGGCAAAGTCAGAAATTGAACACAAAGTATGTCTGTCTCCCAGAGTAAAGTGAGTAAATGAATGAGTGAATGCAATGCTACAAAAAGAAGACAGTTCTTGCCCAATGATTCAGGTAAGGTGGACAGTTAGTTGTTGGTCTAAAGAGGAACAACATAAGGAGTGAAGATGTCCATTCCCAGTATGGAGGAGGGAGAAACTGGCTTCATGGGCTTGAAGAATTGGAGGCTTATGCTAAAAAAATCTGTCTCATGTACTTTATCGCTAAAGCTGGATCTCTTTGAAGTAGTCAAAAATGGCTGGTTAATTCATTCATGTTTTATCTCTTCCTAAAAATTATTTTGGACTGTCTTTAAAAATAATAACCAATTAACCAAAATAACCAAGTAAATCCCTGGTCTTCTCATTTTGGAACATTCTAGAATTGCCCATATGAGAAGCTGTTCCATCTCACATGAGTGGCCCCAATTCATTGTCTGTCCTTATGGCATTTATTGAGGATTGACATTGAAACCATCCCCAGGTCTCTTGAGGAAGCCTCAAGATATTCTGAAAGGGAATGTCTTGGCTTCTGAAATTCCACTCAGGAATGGACTCCAGCCCTGGAATACATTTCCTTATACACAGCATAGTTTTCACATCAGATCGTAACAAATGTACTCTCTAAAGTTAGTAAAAATCTTTTCAGCCATGTTTCTCTTTGATGCTATTACAGACATTCAGCAATGGTTTGTTGAGTATGGATAAAACTTGGAAGTGTCTCTAGCCGGGGAGAGGAAACATAGGAGCGTGAGCACACAGGCTCGCAGAGCTGCTCCCACAGAGCTGCTCACAGCGCCAGAGCCAGGCCTGTGTTTCCTGATAGATTTCCAAATTCTCACTGGAAAAAGGGAGTTTCTTACTGTGTATCAGAACTCATGGAGTCACTATTCTTTGTTAAACAAAACTACTAACTATAATATGAAGGATTCATTTACCCCATTTTGCTTTTAGGAGTAGCCACAGAAAAAGTTCCACTCACTCCTTTGATATAGTTCATTGATTATTGACAGAAGATAAAATTCCTTTTTATCGGTTGATATTTTCATTTTTTGCCTTTAGCTCCTCTATATTATTTGGGTTCCTTTTCTTTCTTTTTAACAGAATTTTAAAAATAAATTTTATTTATTTATAAAAAAA
>ML105628.1:11268-26823 GCA_003697995.1 Taxidea taxus jeffersonii | reverse complement strand
AAAAAAAAACTTGGAGAAGAGTCAAAAATCATATGCAGATTCTCGATTCTCTGGGTCTTGACATCCCCTAACTCTCTTGTGGTTCAAGAGTCAACTGTACTTCAAGTTTCTTCCAGTGTTCTGCTCTAAATTTTATATTTACACTTCATATTTACAAGTACAAATAGTTGTTCTCCTTTACATTTTATATTGAACATTTAATACTCAAATGTCAAATGTACACAAAATTTAAATTGTGTGAGAGGCTAAAGTGTGTGGTAAGGATGCCCACATTCTAATCCTTGGAGCCTGTGAGTATGATGCTTTACATGGTAAAATGGACTTGGTAAATGTGATAAAGTTAAGGATTTTGAAATTGAGAGATTGGCCTGGATTATCGGAGTGAACCTAATCTACGAATCCTTACAAGAAGGAAGCAGGAGGATCAGTCGGTAGGAAAGGATGAGGTAATGGAACCAACAGGAAAGAGAAGTGTGAGGAAGGGGCCACAAACTAGGGAATGTTAGTGGCCCCTCAAGGCTGAGAAAGGCAAGGGCAAGGCTTCCTGCCTAGTGTCGCCAGAAAGGAGTGCAGTCCTGTCAGAACTAGATTGTAGCCCCGTTGAGATCTGCGTCAGATTTCGGACAACCAGACGTATGAGAGGATAAATTTGGATTGTTTTAAGTCACTGAATTTGTGGTAATTTTGTACAGCAGCCAAGAGGAAACTAGTACAATGTGCTACCATTTGTTATCCTTTTTTATTACTGTTTTTTATAAATACCAGCTTTTGTAGGTTTCTCTAGCTGATCGTGTCATTTCTGATGCATAATGTATATGTAGTTCATAAGTATTTGTAATATATATATTATATATATCCTTCTAAGAATTTATTTAAAATTATTTAAATTTTCTTAAAAAATTAAAAGTTGGATCATTTCTTTTGGCTAAGGTCAAGTGTAAAAGTTTAAAAGTTGGAGAAAATGTTCATAGATAAGCCTCAGTGATCTTTATTTTAGCATCCATCTCTTCCAACAAACTCCCAAAGTTAACTACACTAGGAACAGTCATGGCTAGAGACTAAGATTAAGTCTTCCTGAAAGAAAAGAGTTAAATGAAGAGGAATAAGGAATAAGTGAAATGCCACTTCTATTTGCATAAATTGGAATAAAAATAATTTATATGGTGCTGTGCTTAACAATGAACATTTCCTTAAAATGACCCGGTGAAATAGAGAAAGCATTAGTTCAGTTTTGTGTAGGCAAGGATTACATCACACACGGTTTCATTCTTGCTTGTATTGAGCACTCATATGTGCCAGACATCATGGTAGGTGATGAAGAAATAACCCTAATAACACTATTAATGACAACAATAATGGTAACTACTTTATTTTTCATTTATTGAGCACTTATTCTGTACAGGTACAGTTCAAGGTATCATTCATACATTAACTCATTTGTTCAACAAACCTAGATGATAGAGCAGATACAAATCTTGCCCTGAAAGAGAGCACAATCAATTATTAAGGAAGAAGGGGTAGACATATCATCAGATACTTTTTATTGCCATAACAAAATTAAAATCACAATCTGGGAACCCTAGGGAAGATGCACATAACTCAGTCTTGGTAGGGATAGAGAAAGTTTTCCCAATTAGTGATTCTGGAGCATAATTCTGAAAGCAAAATGCGTCAACACCAATAAAACACAAAAATCTCATGGCTTCAATGCAGCATAGGTTTATTTCTTACTTATGCTACAGGACAAGTAGATTTAGACATCTTTTCATGGTGCCTCTCCTCCAACAGTGATTCTGGGATCACAGCTGCTTCCAAATTGCAATTCTGCATCCTCAAATTCTTGCATGTGGCTGGGAAAAAGAGAAGGAGAATGAGATGAGATGTAAGTACCCTGACACTTATCTGCTTTGACTTATAAATGATACCTCTCACCTGCACTCAAAATTATTGATCAGGGGGCGCCTGGGTGGCTCAGTGGGTTAAAGCCTCTACCTTCAGCTCAGGTCATGGTTCCAGAGTCCTGGGATCAAGCCCTGCATCGAGCTCTCTGCCTGGCAGGGAGCCTGTTTCCTCCTCTCTCTCTGCCTGCCTCTCTGCCTACTTTTGATCTCTGTCTGTCAAATAAATAAATAAAATCTTAAAAAAAAATTATTGATCAGTACTAGTCACATATCCCAACTCAAGTGCAAGAGCAAAGGAGGATGTTGAACATTTGGTGAACATTACTCTCTGCCACAGTTAAACAAAGAGTATTGAAAAAGAAAGGGTTAGCAAAAGTACCAGAGGTAAGAGACACCATCATCTGGGCCAGATGGATTTTGGTTTTCTTGAATATGATATGAAAATGTGTAGATGATAAGAACATAAAGGAATAGTCATGACCCAGAGAAATGAAGTTCCCATAGATGTTGAGGCTCTTGGTTTTTATTGTACAGGAAAGACAGAACCCTTAAACATTTTCAAGTAGATTTGAACTCTGGGGACTATGATCCCTGAGAGGGACAAGATTCAAAGCAGAAATACCTGTTATGAGGTTATCGAATTACTAGGAGGCTGTGAAGGTATTCATCAAAACCTAGGCAATATAATAAGGATTAAAAAAAAAAAAAGGACAAATTGGAAATACGTTAGAGACAAAATTGACAAGAATATAAAAACTGGTTAAACGTGGGACACTGGGAAGAAGTGAAGAATAACTCTCAGATTTCCACTGTGGGTAACTGGTACTATCAATTTAGACAGAGATTATTAGGGGAAGACGTTTCGAAGAGGGGGAAGATGAAGAGATTTATTCCGGACTTTTAAGGTTCATTTGTCTGTAGGAAATCCAGGTGGAGTCAACCAGCAAGAATTTGGATAAAGGTCTAAAGCTGAGTCCAAGCTTGAGTTGAAGGTGTGGGAATCATAAAAATCTGGATGAAAGACGAAACCACAAGACGAGGTGTTTTGCCAGCTGTGAAAATGAGATGATCAGGGGCTCAGAACTCAACCATGAGGAACACCAACATGTGAAGTGTATGAAGAAGAAAAGACCCCATAAAGATGAAAGAGAAGATACTTCTTAGTGTATAATGAGAATAAGAAGCTCAGGGAAGGCAGAGTTTCAAAGAGAGTGAGCAATCATCTTAAGTGGTATCTTAAAGAAATCCAGCAGGATAAGCACTGAAATTTTTCATTGAATTTGGTGATTAGAAGTGCCCCGTGATAGCCTTACAAGTAAAAAAGATTGGTAAGAAGGAAAGATTTCAATGGACTGGGAATTGCTGAAAAGTGGATAAAATGGAAACAGAGTAGCCACTTCCCCCTGAGAAGTTTCGGGATTTGCTCCTACCACACAGCCAGAGTTTGAGTTCAAGGTGCACAGAACTGAAGCCAGAGGCCAGGTCAGGAAGCTGCTTTATGGCAGGGCTGGAACCAGACCAGTTCTCAGGGTCCAGATAGTCACTTTCACAAAAGCATCTCAAATATAAGTGTAGTCTTTCACATGTTTTCTTCTTTTTATGACCATGTAGATGAGTTGCTGAGGGGAATTTTCCAAGCACATATTAACCCCCCCCCCACACACACACATGTTCGAAGAGATAGACCATTAAGGTGATTTACTTTAAAGGGAGCAGAGCAGAGCACAATGAACTAGGAACAAATGATACCCCCACTAAATCCCAGTGCATTTTAGACTTTTAGGGAGTACTTAATGAGACCAAGCAGTCTTAGTAAAGTCAAATTGGATAGATGTGTTTTTAAACAGTACCCCATGTCAACATAATTCTATCAAGTGATCTTTTCTAATAAGCAAGGCACTTAGCTCATATTTAAGCCATGGTTAAAGAAATAAAACTCTTAGAGGTACAAAGTTCCCAATGCTTCTTGTGGGGGAGGTCAGAGAATTCCTCTCATGATAGTGGTCCTAAATAAAGGGAAGACCCTGGTTCTCATAACATGTTCTGGGAACATTAAAAAGCTGTATGGCTCTAGCTTCATGGGGAGTGGAGAAAGATAAAGCTGACCACAGAGGCCGGAACCAGATAATGAAGGGCTTTATATATCATGCTAAGGAGTCTGGACTTTATCTTACGGGTTAGCAGAGAGCTATTAAAGACTTTTAAGTAAGGGATTATCATGATCAGATTTCTATTTTCTGGCAGCTACAGTGTGGAAGAGAACTGAGGAAGACAAAGGCTGGAGACAAAGAGACCAGTTAGTTAATTCCTGTTTATTCTTGTTCTTTCCCTCTCTCTTCAGATGCCCACATACCAAGACTCCAGGCACATTCTTCATATGACCTTTCTTACCAGGGACTGCCTCACTGGTCTGGGTTTTTACTGCCTGACACAATGACCATATGCGCTTGTGTGTGCTCATGTACGGATGTGTATATGCATGTGCACACGCACACACAGCGCACACACCACACCTGGAATGTGGTTTTCATTCTGATCTTTTCTAAGCAGAGCCAAGACTTCCTATTGTATTCAGGTCATCCAACAGGTCATGTTAAGGAGCAACAGGATATATCATTGTATGAAGAAAAGATCCCTTGTCTGTTAGGAAGACATGGAAGGTCCATGGGATTTGGGCAAGGGATGGGGATAGAGTTGTGTGAATGTGTGCAAGTTATAGTTCAGCTGCTTAGATTAATTTACTGTAAAATGTTCTAGTTTCCATCTCTTTACAGTGTATTTCTCATATAATGCATTGAAAGGTTGCAGAATTCTGAAAGGGCAATAAGAGAAAGGAATTGAAGAAGAAAGGGTATTAAAGAGTATACACATACAAGTAAATACTTGTAAAACTGTATCTTGACCTTGTACAAGAAGGTTCAAGTGAAGAATCTTGTACACTGATTGCCGCACATTTGTTACAGAAGAGGCGGCAAAGGAAAATGGAAGCCCACTTCCCCCAGAAAAAGAGAAGAGGTAAATACATGTTAAAGGCAGTTAAATGTTTGCAAATGATGATTCAAAAGCAAACAAGCTTAAAGGGAGGAGTAATGGAAATTGTGTATGTATCTGGGTCTAATAGTGCAAGTTTAATAACTGCAGGAGAACAACTAAATTATAGACAGTCCTTGCTCATTGCTGTGCCTTGGAAGGTAAGGAATAATGAAGCCTAAGTGAATTGCCAGAAGATTTTATACTTAAAGGAAAGTAAACTAATACATGTGAGATCTTTAATGTCAGAAGTATCGTCTTTGGAACTCTTTTTTTTTTTTTTTTGATCCCCTGGAAAGCAAAGTAATATCTGTGGTTTTTTTGCCTTCCTCATATTAAAATACAGGAGACAAGTAGAGATGATCTCATTTAAACAGCGAAGTGGAAAAAGGGAGGACCATTTTATAGGTTTTTGAATCACTAAGATATGGTTGAATATTGCAGTTTTGAAATGTGACTTAATCACAATGGTGCAACTCTCATTTCCGAGGGAAACTATGGCATATGCATGTGTCTCTGAGATTAATGAAGCTATACCAAACCAAATGGAATCGATAGCTTTGTCTGCACTCCTGGGAGCACGCCGCCCAGGGTTCATTTCCTACCCTGGTGATATCCGTGAGGTAGTGAGTCATTGGCGGCATAGAGGAAGCATGAAATCACAAAAGAGAACATCCAACGCTAGAGCTACTGGTGGGCATCGAGGTCGGCAGGCTGATGGAGTAAAGATATCGAGAGTCAGCTAGATTATGGGTCGTGCTGGGATTTAAAGGTACCTCTTTCACTGCTCAAACACTGAAAGCTGGATCCGCTTCAGTTCATGGTGTCAGAGTCTGATAACACTCCTGTTCACATGAGGTAGAGCACTAATCCTAATAGGGGTTGCTTCCAAATAGTTTATGAACTTAGTGCTGCTTCTACGCTCTAACCTCAATAGCTGAGAGGTGATGGGGATAAGCTGCTAGCTTTCAGAGTGCCAGATCTTTGCGCCTGAGACATTTCTTCCTTCCTCTCCTTGTAAGGCCAAGACACTTAAGTGTTCCAAGTGTCTGTACTAATTAAAGGCAGTCCTAGTATGCCCGAGATGTTTTGAATGTAAAAGATTAACAAGAGAAAAAACGTTTGTGAAAGGAGGGAACTGAGACAGGAGAGGCCCTTCCTAGTTGGCATGGGTTTAAGGGAGAGGTAATCTTGAGGTCTTAGGAACATGAGCAGCACATTTTTTTTTTTTTAAAGAGACCCTTGGCTCTGATGGGAAAGAATGAGTAAAATACTTCTGGGACTGTGGCAGCAGCCACCCAGGAAGGCTCACCATGATCCTGGGAGACACATGAACTATAAGTGGGTCTGAGTAAATGAGGGCAAGATGAAGCCATCCTGGTCATGTTACCTCTTATTTCGTTTTAGAGCTCCCCATAACGGGAATCCACTGACCATTTTGACCTTTCCTTCCAGATTTGGCATTTAGAGGAATAAATCAGAATTAGCGCTTCCATTAAGTTCCAAACGTGGTATCTTTAAGACCAAAGTGAGATCGTTACTGGCAGTTTTAGCACTCGGGACAATATTGCACTGCTAACTTGGAACAGAAAGAATTAATGAGTAGGAGAAACTTGGTGTTCCTGTGGGCAACACCGGTCTCCACAAATATTTTGACTATTACTTGTTCAATCAGCTGGGCGATGGGAGGTGAGGAAGGAGACCAAGATTTGTGTTTTGGTAACTTGCCAGCACTTCGATGTCAGCTAACCTTTTGAGAAACAGAAAGAAGATTTTTTTCTAAAAACATTTAGCAGTGTTCAGACTGATGAACATATTTAGAGACACTGAAATGATGTAATAATGGCAACAATGTTATTTTTACAGCATTAGGAGGAAAGGAGGACCACTACCAGCTGCCAAGCTCATTGGTCACATTGATCCCTAATAAATCCTGGGTGAGCCTGCCCAATATTAGTCATAGGAGTTAATCCCCAGAATCTTTTAGGACTTAAGACACATTACTTTTAGTTGGGAGGGTAAGAGAAAATATTCTGGCATGTGGTAAGAGGAAGAGTAATTTAGTACACTTTCTTAATATTTTGAAAAGCTGAACTGAGGTAACATTTTTTTTTTCTTTTTGTGGGGTGGAATGAATCTTGTACTCTCAAGAGAAAAGGGCCATCTCTCATCAGAGAAAAATCAGGGAAGTGAACCCAAAGGAAGAGAAACTTTGTAAAGTTCACATTTTTAAGAAAAATTATTTAAAACAACTACATGTGGGGGGTGCCTGGGTGGCTTAGCCAGTTAAGTGTCTGCCTTCTGCTCAGGTCATGATCCCAGGGTCCTGAGATCAAGTTGCATGTCAGGCTCTGCGCTCAGTGGGAAGTGTGCTTCTCCCTTTCCCTCTGCCTGCCACTCTGCCTGCTTGTGTGCTCTCTCTCTCTCTCTGTCAAATAAATAAATAAAATCTAAAAATAATAAAATAAATAAATAATAAAATAAAATAAATAAAATAAAAAAATAAAATCTAAAAAAACCCAAACTACATATGACATCATTTCCACATATGCCAAATTCCTATTTGCCGGAGGCTGACAAGGGCACAATACTGCCAATGAAGGCAACTTACTTTTTCTAATATATTTCCAGTTGACCCTCACACCTCTAGTAGCAGTAGATACTATTAATATCACTGCTCTACAAATGAGCAAACTGCCATTTACTATGATCAGTCAGCTGATTAATTATGAAACGGGGATGGTGTTTCAGGACTGTTAGGCTCCAGAGCCTAAGATCCTAAATAGGAGGCTAAACTGTGGAGAACATCACCTCTTTGCAGGTGTTGGGGACTGACATGGCGGTCAGGGACACTGGGGTGGAAGTGGCACAGGTCTGGTCTCTTCCCCTTACCGGGTGCATGAACTGAGGCTCTGAGCCTTATCTGTGAAATGGAGGTCAGAGTGTTCTTTCATAGAGTTTTTGTCAAGATGAAATTATACAACATAGAAGCAATGTCCAATACATCATAGTGTTTGGTGAGGAGTAACTGCTTTTTACATGACAATTATTGGAATATACTTACTAATTTTACTTATTCTTTGACCAGTGATGCCCAACCTCGGGCCCTACTCTAGACCAATTAGTTTATTATTTCTGACCAACAGTTCATCCTAGAATATGAACTCTTATCCATCATCCTTTGTGATTCTTAGGATCAGGCTAGTTTGGGACATTCTTCTTTTGGGGTTTGGGTTCCTTTTCTTTACCCCAAAGCAGCCAATTACCTAAGTAATTTGTTAAAGGCAACACCACACCTCTGCACTCTTTCGCTCAGCCCTCAAATTACAAATGACTCTTTATTTTCTCCTTGATCTGTAAGGATTAGTGATGCTGTACCAGTACCTCCGATAAGCTTCAGCTCTGGTTCTCTTTGGCACTGAATTATAATTGGTTCAAAGCGCACATTTAAGAGGAAGATGGTCTGAGCCTTCACAGTGAACTTACTTTTTTTAAACAGGTGATGTGCCAAGACCCAGGAAGTATAACCTCTACAGAGGCCTCCCAATCATCTGTCAGTCATTTGAAAGTCAATCCAGAATTTGCCTATTCCCAAAATTGGCACTAACTGCATTTGATTTCAACTACTTACACATTACTCTCAGAAGTTCAATTGTGACTCTTTAAAAAAAAAAAAAATTGGCTCTTGGTCACATGACAAAGTTTCTTAATAAGGGGAGCTTAATATTGCTCTTTAACTAGACTATGTAGTCCTGGAAGTCTAGGACCATGTCTGCCACATGTTAAATATGAATGAAGGATATCAGAGAAAGAGAATTTATGGTCCCTGCCCTCAAGGATCATGTGATCCACCTGGAAAGATATGCAGCTCTGAAACTATTAAGCAACATTTTCCAACTGACTGTAAATTATAGTGCCCTGAACTCAACAAGTAAAAATATGTATATATAATGTTCAGGATTGTCGTCAGCTCTTTAAGGAGACTCACACCTGAGTTTCATATAATGTTTTCTCTTTTGGAGAGCAAAGCACATCATTACAAATGTTTGCATGAAAGGAAAATGATATTGTCTTTTAAACAACATCTCTGTCTAGAACTTGCTCCCAACATCTTTTCTTTCCTAGTACATGAACATATGATGCTCTAGCATTTTTCAGCTGTGGCTAGTGATTTATTACTAGGTCAGAAAATTTATTTAGGGGCCATGACCATCAATTTTAAAACATGAAGTAGAATAGAAAGTATCAGAGACAGTAGACTTAATATAAAAAAGTTTATGAAAACTGTGATTCCCTGTATATGGGCCAAGTCACCACATAAACCATATTTCCCATTATGACTTGTAGTTGAGTTGAAAAGAGTTTGAGACAAGTGTCTGGTCAGCAGCAAGGAAAGTAAACAGAGACTCCCAGTAGACTACAGAAGAGTTTGATGCTTGCAACACATTTTTCCACTGAAGAGAATTACCTCATGTTGTAGTAATATTCTCTTTGAGAAGTTCGAAATTCTGGAGAGCAAAATATCAGTCATATTACTGCCCAAGCCATACTGAAGACCTGGCTTAGATGAGTGACCACATTGAGCTTCCTAATCCTTCACACAAGAAGTGTTAGTGGTACCTGCCACTTAGTTGCACGCAGAACTAGTTAACTACAGTTCTCATCAAGGGCATCACTGCTTCAATAAACTCAAATAAACTCACCTCATGACACTCTCTGAACCAGGAATCCAAAGAGAAAGAACTCAGAAGTGTGCCTTTTGGCAAACTCACCAGTAAGGTAGCTCTCGCTGCCTTATGAAAGGGACAGACGAGAGAATTCCCGATGAGCAGTCTAGACAAGGGTGATGAGGAATAGAGCTATAGAATGTTATTCTAGTGGAAGAGCCATGGAAACAAAATGGCCATTAATTCCTCTCCAGGGAGGGGAATATTCTATATTCTCAGAGAGTAGAGTTTGAGATCTCACTGCCTTCTGCAACTCACCAGTCATGGCATAGTGTCTAATTGTCAGCCTGGGTGAGGCAAATCCCCTGGGGTAAATAAACAATAGCTTATCAGGGAGTCTTAGCTTTACCTTAAGAAACTACAATACCTCCTATGAACTACTCTTTCTTTTTGTCCCCTTCTAGAACCTCTTTGGGCAATTACACTTTTGTATGTAAAAGACTCTGAATGGAGACACAATATTAACTAAATTAACTCTAAGGCCCTGCCTAAAAAATCTTCTTTTGAATCATTTCCTATCTCTAAATTTGCCCAGCCCCATTACATTATATAATTAGTTCACCTGAGACTGTGCAATAGCAAATACAAATGTATTCTGAATAACAGAACATTATTATATCAAAATGTCTCCAATTTTAGCATAAATGCCCTTATAGATTACCAGGAAGAAATTATCAAAAATTAAATTTATGGTCTTTTCCACATAAATCAAAGATTAGCAAAATTTAAGTGAATCAAAAGAAAATACGGTTAGCCACCTCAAGTTCAAGAGAAATTTATTAAATTCCAAAAAGTATCCCTATCACCAAATTTTCACAGTCTAGTCATTTATAGCCAAAGACAGCTCACTCTAATACCTGAGCAGAGCTGGGATTTCTTTACTACTTCCATCTTGGGCTGCCTTTTTACCTGAATAAAATTCCTGTAAGCCTCAGAGTTTGACTTATTTCAACATCAGAATTATCAGTCAGGACAGAAGCCTCTCCACATTAGTTCCATTAAAATGTTATTTATTATATGGAATTAGAAACTTATACAATAACAATTTCTAGGGCTGCAGGAGAAAATCAAAAGACCATTTCCAGGAAATCTAGAAGTGTGACTCACGGGAAAGTCACAAAGAGCAAAGCCAAGTAGGTAATTCTCAAAAGAACTCCCAGAAGCCATGGGAAGCCACCACTGTTGTTCTGAGCTTTCTACTTTCAACAGCTTGTCTTCTGCCTTTCACTTCACATCCAAAGTGAAGGGTCTAAAGACTACCCCAGCACTTTTCCTACATTGAGGCAAGTTTGAAACACAAGCAAATGACCAAGCCTTGGAGGCCTTTAATGCAAGTAAAACATCTTACTAGATATGAGTACTGGGTAGACATCTAGACCCTGTGACAGCTATCAGGAGAAAGTCAATAGGATTCCATGGCTTTATTGTGAATACAATACCAATACAAACCAATACAAATATATGGAATTTATAGCTTGTGAACATGAAGTCAATTGTGAGGGCTCTCCCATTCTGAGTTTGATGCAGATATTTACTATACTGGAGAATAAAGGCACCTATGCACTGTGTCCTCTGAGAAAGTAGCACTTACAATATCACTCTTTTGCTACAAAGTTTAGAAATTTTCTGTCTTCGCTGAGTCATCTTTCTTTCCTATTATATTTAAATTCCCATTTTGTATCACCTTGTGGCCTCTTTGCATTCAGTACCCCTTTGCTGAACACATTGTGTCTTCTGTCCTTCACACAAGGCTCCTTTCGAGTTTTGTTTTTTTTTTTAAAACATGTTTTTTAGAGCAGTTTTCGGTTTATAACAACATCGAGAGGATGGTACAGAGATTTGCCAAATACCAACCCCTTCTCACACGAGCATAGCCTCCCCATTGTTAATATCACTCACCAGAATCCTTTTTCCCTCAAGGATGAACTAGCATTGACACCTCACAATCAGCAAAAATCAACTGTTTCCCTTAGAATTCACTCCTGGTGCTGTACATTCTATGAATTAGGACAAAAGAATAGTAACATATACAGTATCCATCATTTCAATATCATAGATAGTGTTTTCACTACCTTGCCCATCCTATTTTATGAGTTAGTATCATTACTCCTACTGATACCAAAAGGAAGGCCTGTGAATCTACCTCCTTGATTTCATTTGTTTTGCCTGGACAATCACCTCCATCAGATGACTGAACAAAACTGATGTTGGAGTTTGAGAAGCATGTCCCTCAATGCTTAGGCAGGCCCAATACTTTTGCCATGCATCCTTTCCTGACTCCTGGATTTTCCTGACATTAAAGAAAAAGAAAAAGAAAAAGAAAAAAAAAAGTGCATGCTTCTGGCAGACTTGCAGTTTATTGAATTCACACTTCCTACAGGACACGCTAGTGGTTATGGAGCAAGGCTCAATCCCCAGGAGTAGAAAATGTCAGAAAAGAAAAGTGGCAGATCCAGCAAAGAGAAGGAGCTTTTCAGGTGGTAAAAAAGAAAGGGACAAGTTTAAGCTAATGGTGAAAAGAAAACAGTCTCCCTGGAATGAATTTGGAGATAAAGAGAACAGAAGAGACATGTCCCTGTACTCCAGAAAAGTTAAGGCAGAAGGAAATATTATTGTTGACATTAAAGTTTCTGACTTATTCGAAACTTGATGAAATAAAGAGCTGAGGAAAATCCAGGAGTCAGGGAAGGATGCATGGTGCAAGGTGAAGCACCTGGATTTAGCGGTCCTTACAGATGGGATCAGAGACAGCATTTTAGTTGTCACTTAACAGAAATGGTGGCTGGGGCCCAAAGAAAACTGTCAGAGGAAGGGTGGCAGGATTTCCAGAAGCTCACTTGAATGATTCTCCTCGAAGGAGCATGGGTCCAGAAAACCTGGGAGAGGCCTATCCTTAAAGCTGCAAATATTCACTCCTCAGGGCTTGAATCAGCTATTATCTAGCTAGTAGGTATATAACAGAAGGCTAGAGGACCACGTTTAAGGCATCAGTCTGCACATCCCAATGGGCTCCAGTGATTGTCTGTGCTATTCTCTGTCTTTGGAGGTAGAATGCCTGGGAAGGATACAGATAAGACAAGGTGCAGGGAAGATAACATCTATTGCTAGGTATCATGAGCAAATCTTTGAATTTTATCATCTGAGTTTATTTAATATTTAACAATAATTTCACAAAGGAGGAATGTTAATAATCAGATTTTACAGCTAAAGAAACTGAGGCACAGAATTTAAATGATTTACCCCAAAATATATATCAGGTACACAAAGTAACTAAACTTGAAAGTCATGTGGTTTAGTCCCAGAATCCAGACTCAGACACTGTGATTTCCTCTAACTTGTATTCAAGTTCAGTGCCAGGTTAGAGGTCTTCTGATGAGTGAGTGCATCCTGGGTGGGGTCATCCAATGTGGGGATGGAGTGGATGAAGTAGACACATTTGTTTGAAAAGTGTATGCTTTTGCAATGGCCACAGTTGCCAAACAGTGGAAAAAACCAAGATGCCCTTCCACAGACGAATGGATAAAGAAGATATGGTTCATATATACAATGGAGTATTATGCCTCCATCAGAAAGGATGAATACCCGGGCACCTGGGTGGCTCAGTGGGTTAAGCCTCTTCCTTCGGCTCAGGTCATGGTCCCAGGGTCCTGGGATCAAGCCACGCATCAGGCTCTCTGCTCAGTGGGGAGCCTGCTTCCTCCTCTCTCTCTCTCTCTCTCTCTCTCTCTGCCTGCCTCTCTGCCTGCCTCTCTGCCTACTTGTGATCTCTCTCTGTCAAATAAATAAATAAATAAAATCTTAAAAAAAAAAAAAAAAAGAAAGGATGAATACCCAATTTTTGTATCAACATTGATGGGACTGGAGGAGATTATGCTGAGTGAAACAAGTCAAGCAGAAAGAATCAATTATCATATGGTTTCACTTGTGGAGCATAAGGAATAACACCGAGGACATTAGGAGATGCGGAGGAGAAGTGTGCCCTCCCTATTTGCCCAGACTGACTTCCAAGGTCCATTTTTCCTGTTTATGTGGAGCTACCCTTTTCCCTAAGAGCTTAGTATTGCTCTTAAGAAAATCTCTCTCTTCCCCTTCATTAAACTTTCTTTTTTTCTCTTTCATTCTCCCAGTGATTGTGTTCTGATAGTTTTTAAAGCAATCCAGTTCTTCCTTGTTACCCTAACAAATGTGGTTCCTGAGGACAGGGCATTCCTGACACAGACCTTTATTTCCCTTCTTAGCTTAGGGTTTGAATAAATGTCAAGAGGTTGCTTCTCCACCTCAAGCAAAGCTGATCCATCCCTTATTTAACAAGGGCTCCTCTACTGGGTGCTGTTCATTGATGTGATCACTAGCCCTCTGAGTCTGGGTCCAGTCCCTTGAAGGCAATGGGTTGGGCAGAGCTCTTTGGAGACAAACCACATGAATATGTGCTTTGAACCTTTCATATTTCCACCCCCAACACTAAATGAAGTTGGGGAAAAAGATTGACTCAGATTTGTAGCTGTACCTTCTATGAAGCTCTGTTGCTCAAACAGAATCTAACTGCTGCTGAAACGTCACATCCTAGTTTGAAGGCCTTGATGAAAACAAAAACAAAAAAAATAAAAAAACCACAATGAAGTTAAAATCCTTCCACACAAGTGGTACCTAGAGAGTCTGCCCAGTGATATCTGACAAAAAGAATCTCTTTTTCCATGATCTGCTCATCCTTTTCTGGGCCTCACCTACAATATTAGGCCAAGGTGGCCCTGTGGGATTCATGGGCAGTGACACGCACAGCCAAGCCGGATGGCTTACTGGGGTCTGTCCTCGCTAGTAACTGGTTACACCACTGGACAAAAACAGCCACATATATGCTGCCTCGGTGTGCCAAGGTACAACGCTATAAGACCTAAACCTATCAAGTGCTAAGTAATTAAGTCTCCTAGCTGTCCCATCAGAAGTAAAGATTAACACATGTCATTTTGGTCCCTGAATATCAGTCCCTGTGCCCATCTCTCAAGGTTAATAGACTGTGTATCGCTCCTTTCTTCTCTTGGAACTGTAATTTTGATAAATAATGTTCTGTAGCCAAAGAACACAGATGAAGATAAAAATATTAGCTTCTTACTGATAAAAACCCGAGCTGAAGGATATGGCTTAGGTGTGCATTTTCCTAATTCTTCACTCTCTATAGTTTGTCCCTTGCTAACAGTGAGCCGGGCAGGCCACCCTACAACACCCCTGGAAAAGCCTCCTGACCTAAGAAGCTTAGCATGTACAGAGAACAGACCGGAACATAGACTTTCCATGGGCAGGCAGCTTCAGAGAGAGAAGCTGGAATTGCCTTGTATTCTTCCAACCCATCAGGCAGAAAATTCCATAAGAAGGCATAAGTCAGCCAGGGAGCGGGACAGTCCAAAGGTATGAGTCTCTAAGAAGTTCCCTCATGGGAGCATGAGGCCAGATGAACACTTTAGACTTGGCTTTTAAAGAATTGTGTTAATATTAAAGAACGAAGAATCCAGGGAGAGAATTGTTCACCAAATCACCAGAATGTTTCTGATATTCTGCCCCAGTAATTAAATGTAAATAATGTGGCAAAAGGCAGAGTAGACATTCGTTTAGCACGGCAATATTTGTAGTATGGAAAATAAGTCACATTGGCCATCTAGAGCTAATGTTGATTTTTATTCTTGCCCATCTGTAAGGTATATCTTACTTTATAAATTATAGTATTTTTAATTCAAGTTAGAAAATAGACCCTGGGGATTTTTAACAATAGCTTTCCTGCATATTTTAGTAAGAGTGCAATTCATATGTAACATTTTCGAGATTCTTCTTGAAAGTGCTTTGAAAACATAATATTGTACAGAAGAATGATATTGTTTTCTGTAAAATTAGAGCTATATACAGTG
>RCUC01145979.1:0-20590 GCA_003697995.1 Taxidea taxus jeffersonii | reverse complement strand
ACAATATACAGTAACAATCACCATACAGGCAATACAATGGCACTAAATTCATATCTCTCAATGGTTACCCTGAATGTTAATGGGCTAAATGCCCCAATCAAAAGACACAGGGTTTCAGAATGGATAAAAAAACAAAACCCATCAATATGCTGCCTACAAGAAACTCATTTTAGACCTGAAGACACCTCCAGATTGAAAGTGAGGGGGTGGAAAACAATTTACCATGCTAATGGACATCAGAAGAAAGCTGGGGTGGCAATCCTTATATCAGATCAATTAGATTTTAAGCCAAAGACTATAATAAGAGATGAGGAAGGACACTTCATCTAACTCAAAGGGTCTGTCCAACAAGAAGATCTAACAATTTTAAATATCTATGCCCCTAACATGGGAGCAGCCAACTATATAAACCAATTAATAACAAAATCAGAGAAACACATTGACAAGAATACAACAATAGTTGGAGACTTTAACACACCCCTCACTGAAATGGACAGATCATCCAAGCAAAAGATCAACAAGGAAATAAAGGTCTTAAATGACACACTGGACCAGATGGACATCACAGATATATTCAGAACATTCCACCCCAAAGCAACAGAATACACATTCTTCTCTAGTGCCCATGGAACATTCTCCAGAATAGATCACATCCTGGGTCATAAATCAGGTCTCAACAGGTATCAAAAGATTGGGATCATTCCCTGCATATTTTCAGACCACAATGCTCTGAAGCTAGAACTCAATCACAAGAGGAAATGTGGAAAGAGCACAAATACATGGAGACTCAACAGCATCCTTCTAAAAAATGAATGGGTCAACCAGGAAATTAAAGAAGAATTGAAAAAAACTATGGAAACAAATGATAATGAAAGCACAATGGTCCAAAATCTGTGGGACACAGCAAAGGCAGTCCTGAGAGGAAAATATATAGCGATACAAGCCTATCTCAAGAAACAGGAAAGGTCTCAAATACACAACCTAACCCTACACCTAAAGGAGCTCGAGAAAGAACAACAAAGAAAGCCTAAACCCAGCAGGAGAAGAGAAATAATAAAGATCAAAGCAGAAATCAATGAAATAGAAACCAAAAAAACAATAGAACAAATCAATGAAACTAGGAGCTGGTTCTTTGAAAGAATTAATAAGATTGATAAACCCCTGGCCAGACGTATCAAAAAGAAAAGAGAAAGGACCCAAATAAATAAAATCATGAGTGAAAGAGGAGAGATCACAACCAACACCAAAGAAATACAAACAATCATAAGAACATATTATGAGCAACACTATGCCAACAAATTTGACAATCTGGAAGAAATGGATGCTTTCCTAGAGACATATAAACTGGCAAAACTGAACCAGGAAGATATAGAAAACCTGAATAGGCCCATAACCAGTAAGGAGATTGAAACAGTCATCAAAAATCTCCAAACAAACAAAAGCCCAGGGCCAGATGGCTTCCCAGGGGAATTCTACCAAACATTTAAAGAAGAATTAATTCCTATTCTCCTGAAACTGTTCCAAAAAATAGAAATGGAAGGAAAACTTCTAAACTCATTTTAGGAGGCCAGCATCACCTTGATCCCCAAACCAGACAAGGATCCCATCAAAAAAGAGAATTCCAGACCAATATCCTTGATGAACACAGATGCGAAAATTCTCACCAAAATACTAGCCAATAGGATCCAACAGTACATTAAAAGGATTATTCACCACGACCAAGTGGGATTTATTCCAGGGCAGCAGGGTTGGTTCAACGTCCGCAAATCAATCAATGTGATACAGTACATTAACAAAAGAAAGAACAAGAACCATATGATACTCTCAATAGATGCTGAAAAACCATTTGACAAAGTGCAACATCCCTTCCTAATCAAAACTCTTCAAAGTGTAGGGATAGAAGGCACATACCTCAATATTATCAAAGCCATCTACGAAAAACCCACTGCAAGTATCATTCTCAATGGAGAAAAACTGAGAGCTTTTCCGTTAAGGTCAGGAACACAACAGGGATGTCCGCTATCACCACTGCTATTCAACATAGTACTGGAAGTCCTAGCCTCAGCAATCAGACAACAGAAAGAAATTAAAGGCATCCAAATCGGCAAAGAAGAAGTCAAACTATCGCTCTTTGCAGATGATATGATACTATATGTTGAAAACCCAAAAGGCTCCACTCCAAAACTGCTAGAGCTTGTACAGGAATTCAGTAAAGTGTCAGGATATAAAATCAATGCACAGAAATCAGTTGCATTTCTTTACACCAACAACAAGACAGAAGAAAGAGAAATTAAGGAGTCAATCCCATTTACAATTACACCCAAAATCATAAGATACCTAGCAATAAACTTAACCAAAGAGGCAAAGAATCTATACTCAGAAAACTATAAAGTACTCATGAAAGAAATTGAGGAAGACACAAAGAAATGGAAAAATGTTCCATGCTCATGGATTGGAAGAATAAATATTGTGAAAATGTCTATGCTACCTGAAGCTATCTACACATTTAATGCAATGCCTATCAAAATCCCATCCAATTTTTTCAAAGAAATGGAACAAATCATCCTAAAATTTATATGGAACCAGAAAAGACCTCAAATAGCCAAAGGAATATTGAAAAAGAAAGCCAAAGTTGGTGGCATCACAATTCCAGACTTCAAGCTCTACTACAAAGCTGTCATCATCAAGACAGTATAGTACTGGCACAAAAACAGACACATAGATCAATGGAACAGAATAGAGAGCCCAGAAATAGACCCTCAACTCTATGGTCAACTAATCTTCGACAAAGCAGGAAAGAACATCCAATGGGAAAAAGACAGCCTCTTCAACAAATGGTGTTGGGAAAATTGGACAGCCACATGCAGAAAAATGAAATTGGACCATTTCCTTACACCACACACAAAAATAGACTCAAAATGGATGAAGGACCTCAACCTGAGAAAGGAATCCATCAAAATCCCTGAGGAGAACACAGGCAGCAACCTCTTCGACCTCAGCCGCAGCAACTTCTTCCTAGGAACAACGCCAAAGGCAAGGGAAGCAAGGGAAAAAATGAACTATTGGGACTTCATCAAGATCAAAAGCTTTTGCACAGCAAAGGAAACAGTCAACAAAACCAAAAGACAACGGACAGAATGGGAGAAGATATTTGCAAACGACATATCAGATAAAGGGCTAGTATCCAAAATCTATAAAGAGCTTAGCAAACTCAACACCCAGAGAACAAATAATCCAATCAAGAAATGGGCAGAGGACATGAACAGACATTTCTGCAAAGAAGACATCCAGATGGCCAACAGACACATGAAAAAGTGCTCCACGTCACTGGGCATCAAGGAAATACAAATCAAAACCACAATGAGATACCACCTCACACCAGTCAGAATGGCTAAAATGAACAAGTCAGGAAATGACAGATGCTGGCGAGGATGTGGAGAAAGGGGAACCCTCCTACACTGTTGGTGGGAATGCAAGCTGGTGCAACCACTCTGGAAAACAGCATGGAGGTTCCTCAAAAAATTGAAAATAGAGCTACCTTATGACCCAGCAATTGCACTAGTGGGTATTTACCCTAAAGATACAAACGTAGTGATCCAAAGGGGCACGTGTACCCGAATGTTTATAGCAGCAAGTCCACAATAGCCAAGTTATGGAAAGAACCTAGATGTCCATCAACAGATGAATGGATAAAGAAAAGTGGTATATATATACAATGGAATACTATGCAGCCATCAAAAGAAATGAAATCTTACCATTTGCGACGACATGGATGGAACTAGAGCGTATTATGCTTAGCGAAATAAGTCAATTGGAGAAAGACAACTATCACATGATCTCCCTGATATGAGGAAGTGGAGATGCAACAGGGGTGGGGGTTAAGGTGGTAGGAAAAGAAAAAATGAAACAAGATGGGATCGGGAGGGAGACAAACCAAAAGAGACTCTTAATGTCATAAAACAAACTGAGGGGGGTGGGGGGGAGAGGGGTTGGGAGAGGGTGGTGGGGTTACATTATATGTTTAAATTTAAAAAAAGCTTAAATAAAAAAATTTTTTAAAAATTAAAAACATTTCTATGCAGTGGCAGCAGTATGGAGGCATTACCGTGCTTCATATTGGAAAAGAACATTGACTTTGAAATCAGATCATCCTTGATCTGAATCCTAACCCCACAACTTAATGGCTATCTGAGCTTCAACTACTTACTTAAATTTCCTTAAAGTTAATTCCTTCCATACACTGATTAAATAAGATACACATCTCATGGCACATGGTGAGCACTCAATTAGGAGCATGTTTTTATTGATGTTAATATTTTAAGATGATATAAGTACTTTTTTATACTCTTTTTGCCAGATTTTGGAATCAAAGTTTAGCAGATAAGAATTTTAGCAACAACAACAAAAACAACAGAAAAACAAAAACAAAAAGAAACAAATAAAAACCCCTATGTTTCATTATTTTCTCTAAATAATTTTAACTTCAACACCAAACTTCCCTCCAGCTTTACAGAGAGAAAATTTAACCTCAGTCATCTCCAGGGATACATTTTTGCCAGGTATTGCAAGATTCTGAGGTCTAAAGGAGCATTAAAACTTTAGGATAAATTCTCCAGTCAACAGTCATAGGTCATTCTCATTAAAACACAGTCTTCACAAAATCTGCAGGCCCATTCAAGCCAGAGTCTCTGTTCTTTCCAGAAGTGAGAAAAATGGTTAGAAAAATGGACTCAGGAGATAGACTTCCCGGGGTCAAACCCTGTTTTACTCCTTCCAAGCCAACCTTCAGTTTCCTCATCTATAAAATGGGGAGAATGATAATACTTAGCCAGTATGTAAGATTTTCAAAAGTACCTGACACACAGTATGTAAGTGTTAGCTCTTATTATTTTTTAATTAATTATAGCCTTGGAACCTTGGGCAAGGCTAGAAACTCCAGTAAAATTTTACATCTGTCCCTTCAGGAGTGGTGGGGAGAGCATGCCAAGGAACAGAGAGTCATTGTTCAAGGGACCCACAAATCTTTATCCCTTTCTCAGTCTCCTGGAACCTCTCTTCTTTGCCTTGCTGCATCTCAAAAGATTTTCTCCCTCCCTCTACCTCTCGGGGAACACATAACAAGGTCCCTTTTGAAAGCTTGGACTTTTGGAAAACAAGAGCCAGGAAAGGAGGATGTGAATATCCCCTGCTCTCTATCTTAACACAAATCCTGAAGCAAGAAACACGAACATTGGCTACCTGCTTATATGGGGAAGAAAAGGGGGTTGGGGAGTAACAAACAACTAATATCTCAAATAGCTATCCTGACCTAAGAATAAAGTTAGCTTCATAAATGACTCAAAAAACTTCCCTCTTTTCCCCCCTTCTTTTCCTTACCACTGGAAAAGTAACCATCAAAAGAAATTGCTTATATCATGGATTTCACATGCTCTGGAAACAGTTCATGTGTAAAAACTATTGATTCAGGAAGACTGGTGCAGAAGTGATTCCATTACCTCTTTATCAATTGCTAAGGGATATGAGGAAAGGAAGAGGAAAGAGGAATGGAATTAACATTTAATGGGCAACAAATTGTGCTTCTTACACTAGTAGGCCTTTGCCATATAATTCACATCTTAATATATGACAATGAGTAGCAAGGTAGATTTGTTATTGCCTTTACAGAACAAGAAAGCAAGGTCATCAAGATCACACAATTAATATAAGGGAGAGCTAATGTTTAAATCTGATTGACACCTAAATCAATCCTCTTTCTACCATACCTCCATTGCTTTACAACAAATTAATGACAAATACATGAATCTTCCTCCCAAACTTTATTGTTGCAAATGGAGGTTTCTTTTAGGTCTAGCTCTTTGAAAAACCCTAAGCTGAGGAAAAACCTACAGAAACACACATGTTTATGAACTTCAGAACCAATTTCACTACAGAATGGTTTCCTAAAAGTTTCTCTTACACAAGCTGCATCCTGATTAACCCCAGATGAAGATCTTCTGTATCACAAGGGGAAGATTTTGAAGGGTCAGTTTGGGAAGTGGAAGGCTTAGCTGAACATTTGGGTCTTATAAGCCTCTTTAAAGCAAGGTCACTTACATACTGACTTGGGACTTTTTTCCAAAGCTGCTATATGTGATGAGTCCCCCAAATTATATCCCAGCAAGAAATCAAGACTTGTTAATGGAAAAGGAATAACACCCACTTTTATTTTTATGCAAATGGTCCTTGCAGAATAAAAAGGGGGCTAGTGAAAGTGATGACACTGATCTAATTATCTGCAGGCCAATATCACCAAGTTCTTGAAAGGAACCCACAGAATGGCCTGACACAGACACACAAAACACAGCCAGGAAACAATTGGGACCTTAGCAACAAGGCAAAAACTGGCTCCTTTGTGCATAAAGAGCTATTTTACGAGCATTTCTTGTTACTTTCCATTAAGTCCCATTACCTCTTCCGAAGAAAGCTGCAGTCTATTTTTAATCGATGCCCCATTGCCTATAATCACTACATGTACCATTCCAACTTCTGCTTTCCAGCCTATTGTCCTCTCACACAGTTTCAAGCCCAGTTTTATGGGAAATGTAACACATAAGAATAAGACTTCAGTGGATACAAAGCCTCAGCATCCAAACACAACCTATCCCTCATATCATCCTGTTAACCATTAAGTGAAGCCAGTGTTAAAAAATCCATGTTTAAAATAAGGAAAATGAAATCCAAAGAGATGAGGCCACTTGACAAAACACTCAAAGCTAACAAGTAGAAAGAAAGGAGCCCCAAGTCTAAGACTCTTTTCACTGAACCACACTGTTGCTGTGTTAAAGTATTAACAAAAAGAAGAAATGAGAGGTAGTTTCCAAAAAGCACATTCAGTGCAATTCAGCAAACGGTTTCCTAGTTTATGCTTTAGTTTCCTGAATCCAGCCTTGCTTTACCTGGGTTCCAAGGCCCTCCCAACCTTTGCTCAGGAGTCTCTTCTCACCATTACCTTCCAATCTACGGCTAACTCTAGTCCTTTATCAAATCCCAACTGTCATATCCTTCCTCGCCTCCTTGTAATATTCTAAGTATTGTCACTGCCTGGGACCAAGTCATGCCCTACCCCATTTCCAGATAAAAGTCTTTGCCTCCTAATACCAAGTTCATCACAACCCCTTAGGTTCTTGGTCATCCCCCTCAGGGATCAGATTTACAGAGTATACAGCCCCTGGCCCGGCCTAAATCCAGCTCCATCCACTTCTCTAGGGCCTGCTGTTAAGGTCCCACATAGTCTAATAGAGGCAGTGTCATGTAGACAATTATCATAGCCTTTGGAGTCAGGCATTCAGGCCTGGATTTGAATCCCATTACATGAGCTGAGCAAGTTATTTCAGCTCGTAAAATTTTATATCCTTGCCCATCTGTGAAAAATGACACATGTACCTTGTGAGGAATTAGCACACAGTGACAGTCCAGTAAAGGCTAGATGTGTCCAAAGTCATAACTCTCATTTCTATTTAATCAAAATTCATCCTACTGTTATTTAAGAATAACTTCACATTCAGATTAAGTGGTGATCAATTGCCTTGCTACTTAAAAATAGCTAACAGTATTTAAAAAGTGAATATGATTAAATTAATGATTAAATAATTGAATGAATCAATCAAACCATTGGATATACCTGGTATAAATGAATCTATTCAATTAACAAATATATATAAAATACTATCATGTCCCAGATATGATGCTGAGTTCTAGATAAATAGCAGTGAATAAGATACACAGGATCTTTGATCTCATAGAGCTTACAGTCCAACACTTACTCTCTCCTTCCTTTGGTTTTTGATACAAAATCCATGATAACATTCAACAAAATGTATTAGAATTATTTGCTTTGGAAGATGCTTCCTCCATTGGCCTGTGAGCACCATGAAGGTAAGAGCTGGGTCTTTCAGATGCCATATGATTTCACTCATATGTGGACTTTAAGAAATAGAGAACTTAGGGGACGGGAGAAAAAAAATAAAATAAGATGAAATCAGAGAGAGAGGCAAACTGTAAGAGACTCTTAACTCTAGGAAACAAACTGAGAGGAGGGGGGTGGGGGAGGGGGTAATTGGGTGATGGACATTAAGAAGGGCACATGATATAATCAGCACCAGCTGTTATATGCAACTGATGAGTCATTAAATTCTACCCCTGAAACTATTAATATACTATATGTTAATCACATTGAATTTAAATAAAAATTAAAAAAAAAAAAAAAGCTGGGTCTTCATTACCTGCCTCAGAGACCGGTAATGATTCATGACTTATGTACTAGCTCAGTTTCCCATTCCTAACAGATTTTGCTCTCTCCTCTGGCCTTTCCTTAAATGTGCACATTCCTGTTTCTCTTCCTTGACAAAAATTCAGGCAGGAGCCTGCCTTAGAATCTATTCCCCAAGATCTGGTGGGAGTAGGGGTTTGTGTAAGGAAACACTTTCGTGCCCAGTTGCAATTTATGGACCCAGAGAGTGACTTTTAATTGTATACATCTTAAAGGAAAGTGCTGATGTTGTAACAGAAAAATGAGTTCAAGATAGTATGTCAACTGAAGAGAGCCAAGGGGTCAATGAGAGTTAAATCAGGCACTGGGAAATAAGCCCATGGTGATGTCCAGATTCATTCTAGAGACCAGGATTGCCTGCTGCTCCTGCCATGCATTTGAGTCAGTGGCCCTGTTCGGTTAAAGGAACAGAACTATGTGGACACTGTCAACCTGTGGAGCTTCAAAACGACCCCAGGACCAAATGAAATTTGGACCAAGACTAAGTAAACTTGAGACTGGTGACTCAATTCCTTGCCAGGAAAATCAGCTCGGCCTTCAGAGTCTTGGGCCTGACTAAAAAAAATGAATTCGATCAGCAACTGGACACTTGTACAAACAAGATGTGCCACCTGCATTCTGGTGCCAGGATGGGGAGAGGACAGTTAACACACACTAACAATAATTTGCTCTTACTTATACAATGGATGGAGAATAATAGGAAGCCTACATGCAATTGCCTCACCCCTGTCAGAGCTTGTAGCTGGTCATCATGAACCTCTGAGAGCATGTGATTTTCAACTATTTCCCAGAGAAACACTTTGGATTAAGTCATTTCATAAGGCAGATAGTAGCAGAGCTCCTGCAGTTGGAGTGACAATAGGTCTGGAAGGCCTGCTCATTCCCTCCTCATCCCTTGCAGTTGGTAGGAATGGGGGGAAGGGAGCAGGAAGGGAGAGAGAGCTGGGGAAAGGATGAGGAGGTTGTGGTTCATAAAGAAACCACAATGCTCCAGAGCATTGGGATTTCATATTCTTTCAGGGTATTATATGCCAAAACAATGGTGAATGAGAATGGTCAGGAATGAGTAATAACTGGCTGCCAGGATCCTGGTTAACCATAGTGATTATCTCCCAGCCAAAGTCAACAGGCAGCAGACTGATAAGAGACGCATCAGTTCTTCTGTTCACAATTCATTTAGAGTTTTTTTCTTTTAATATGGAAGCCAATTTATTCAGACATTCAAGCGAGGTCTCTAGTCAGCAGGAAGGCATTTGTCCCTTATCCCTCATCTTCTCTGACTCTTCAAAACCAAAGAGGAAAAGGTGCCAAACCATCTGGTCAGAGATGTCTGCATTCATGCTGGACCTTCTTTCAAAGGCTCTGGAAACAGAAGGCTGCATAACCGCATCCACCTATGGCCAGACATTTTGAGAGTCCCCCTCTCCCACCACACCCCAGCCCGGGCAACTGCTTCCCAGCTGCAGCAGTGGCCAGCCCTCAGACTAGAGAAAGGGAAATAAACTGTTGCCATTTATCACTCGTCAAAAATTCAGACTCCACTTGTCCTGAACAGACACAAAAAGGCCACCACCAGTCAGAGGATAAGAAGGATGTGAGGAGGGCCAAGAGGCCTGTATCCCACTTGCAGGGAAGAAGAAAGGAAGGTAACCTTGTTTTGCCACTGTCTTTCTGTCTAAATAGGAAGGCTGAGTCTTATGATGTGTGTCTCTCTGGGAATAAAAAGATCAGGCTGAAGGTCTCCATTCCACTCTTTCACTGTGTGCCTTCCAGAAACTTACGTGATTGAAGACCCAGTTCCTCCGTCTGTAGAAGGAGGATATATAAACATCCACTTCCAGGTTTTCGTGGAGGTCAGGTAAGAAATGGGATGAGCCTTAGGAAGTGCAATGCACTGTATATGTGATTATCAAGCATAACTAAAGACTCTCTGGAGACTATCTGGTCTCTGAGTGTGTTTATCATCCTGCCATCCCCTTGCTTCTGGTCTTTCCTGTGTATAACCATGTTTGCCCAGTGGGACTAAAGGAATCAGCAACTTCAGCGCTGCCTGGGGCAACAGCCTCATTAGATCACCACAGCAGCTGCAATGTAACACAAGACTCTGAACACAGACAGGCTGGGGGTCCAGTGTTGCCTCTTACCAGTTATGTGACATGAAACACACTATTATTCTCCAAGTCTCTTTGTCCTAAGTTTTTGTGTAACATAGGGCCAATAGCATACACCTATTTGAGGTTAAGTTCAAGTGACATAATGTCTAAAGCATCCAGCTTGGGGAGCCTCGATGGCTCAGTCGGTTAAGCATCTGTGTTCTGCTCAGGGCATGATCCCAAGGTCCTGGGAGACAAGCCCTGTGTCGCATCAGGCTTCTGAGCAGGGAGCTTGCTTCTCTCTCTCCTCTGCCTCTCCCCCAGCCTGTGTTCTCTTGCTTACTCTCTCTCTCTCTCTCACAAATAAATAAAATCTTAAAAAAAAAGACTGCTGGAAATCAAGCTTTTCTTTCAAAAGTGCCTGACTCCTAAAACTATTGTCTTTGTAAGGATTTAGCAAAGAACTCAGGTCTGAAACTGAAAGTTGAATAATGAGGAACTTGACTCTAGATGGTATCTGGCCTTCCAATGAAAGATAATGACAATCAAGTCACTGAGTAAGAAGCCCAAGACAATAAAATTTATATTAAAATTCATCTGAGTAGTCTAAAAAGTGTGATCCTCAGTATACCTTGCAGAAAAGCATGTACACCCCTGGCAGCCCTGGCCCAAGGAAATCAACATTCAATGACTTGCTACTCCCTGATGTCTTGCCAGACATCTCAGAATCAAAGATGTCCTCCCTGACTTCTGTCTTATCACAAATGGTCTATTAATAATCCAGTGATTATCTTCACCCAAACTGAGTCATTCATTTTTTTTACATTTATTTATTTACACTTAATCTATTATTTGCTTCAGGGGTACAGGTCTGTGAATCATCAGTCTTACACAATTCACAGCACTGAGTTATTCGTTATTCCTAGAGCCAATTTAGGGGTAGGCCAGGCAGACCATTTCCCAAGACCCCAGTTTAAAAGGAAAGTTAAGGCAGGACTGGATTATATAATGCCAACACAAACAGCTTTATACAAGTGATTGCTGCCCAGTTTCACCAGGAAAAAAAAATCCGCCAATAGAGTCAGAAGGAAGCCTCAGAGCACCGTATGCTATACGCTATACGGGAAAAGTACCTTGGAGTCTGGGTTAATCCAGATAAGACCACCTCTCAGAATTCTTTGCTCCTGATGGGGCCCTCACTTCTCTCTCCTCCCCAAGCTCAACACCCATAGCCTCATACTACCATCTGCCTTGAGATCATCAGAGTTAATCTCAAATGCCCTTTATACCTACTGAAGTCAGACATCAAAAAGAGTCTGGAGGGGTGCCTGGGTGGCTCAGTGGGTTAAAAACTCTGCCTTCAGCTCAGGTCATGATCCCAGGGTCCTGGGATCGAGCCCCGCATTGGGCTCTCTGCTCAGCGGGGAGCCTGCTTCCCCCTCTCTCTCTCTGCCTGCCTCTCTTCCTACTTGTGATCTCTGTCTGACTTGTGATCTCTGTGAAATAAATAAATAAAATATTAAAAAAAAAAAAAAGAGTCTGGACATCCTCATCCTCCAGGCTCTCATTCCCACTTGGTTCTCTATATCCTCTTTTGTGATGCCACTGACCTCAGGAGATACCTTAGGAAACCCTTCGAAGCACTGTATCCCCCTGAAAATCAAAGCCAAGCATCAGCAAAACTCTTACATCCTCAGTCTTATACTTTCCCTTTGCCTTCTTGTTTTAACAGAAATCTGACTCTTCTGGGAGGACATTGCTTCCCCAGCAACCATTTAAAGTGGCTGGGTTTTTTTAATCTCCAAATTCCTTGGACTGTGGAGCCCAGGTGGGGGTTTCCTTGCCTATTATAATGCCCCTGCAGCTCCCTAAAACTCCTAGTTTTTTTTTTTTTAACTCCTAGTTTTAAATCATGTCACCAGACCATACTGCCCACTACCCACCTTGGTCACTGTCATCTACTGACCTCTAAGTCAAGCCTCCTTATTTCTTGGAGAGTGTATTTCACTTTTATTCTTATTTAGTTATAATTCAATAATTTCATTGAGACATAATTTCAATAATCATACAGATGTTTATCCCGACATCTTGGTTTCGGTGTTTCTTGACCTTATCTCCTCCAATGATATTATCCTACAGTTCAACCTAGCCACTCATTCCCATAGTTCTATCCGACAGCTTACTATTATCAATAATGGCATTTATCTAGTCTCAGTTTCAAACATGCCACGTTCTGATCACCACCACCTCTTATTTTTCCAGTCATAGTATTCCAAGTCCAGGAAATCTTTGACCACACAGTAACCTGCAATCTATAGATTCCACTCTTTTTTCACTATCACCCACTAAAGCACCCTTCTGTGGCTTCACTCCTCACTTTACCCAGCTCAGAGTCTACACTCAGTCATAATAGTTTCTCCTTACATGCACCTTCAACTTTCTTTTCCCTTTCTTGCTTCATTGTACTCGCTTTGAAAACTCCAATCTCAGTGAGAGCCACCTCTTCACTCCTCCCAGCCTATTCTGACAAGCTGAACCTGGCTGGAGGTACACAACAGCTGTGTTGACTGGTGACTTTATGTTCATGACTTTATGTTCATGACTCCTAAACTGGAGCAGACTCTTGGAACTGCTCGGGAATCATCTCCCTGATCTAGTCACTCTCTGGCATTCTTATGGAAGTATTTCATATAGTTTCCTCTCTTGAAACTGCCACTCCTTCTTCGATCATTGTTTCCCCTTTCTCAGAGGAAGTAGAAACAGTCACATAGAACTTCCAAAGCTGCATCAGTCCATTCACCCTCACACGTGTCTGTGCCTACATTCTCTACCTCCTCTCCTGTTACTGTGAATGAATAGTCTTTGCTCCTACCTAGAACCAGTTCTGCTGGCTGTATTTTGAAAGCATCTAAAATCCAACCTCTTGGGACGTCTGGGTGGCTCCGTCAATTAAGCATCTACCTAGGTCATAATTGCAGGGTCCTGGGATCAGAGTCCTGTATCAGGCTCCCTGCTCAGCAGAGAGCCTGCTTCTCCCTCTGCCTGCCTCTCCTCCTGCTTGTGCATGCTCTCTCTCTGACAAAATCTTTTTTTTTTAAGATTTTATTTATTTATTTGACAGAGAGATCACAAGTAGGCAGAGAGGCAGGCAGGGAGAGAAGGGGAAGCAGACTCTCCACTGAGCAGAGAGCCTGATACGGGTTTCGATCCCAGGACCCTGAGATCATGACCTGAGCTGAAGGCAGAAGCTTAACCGCCTGAGCCACCCAGGTGCCCCTCTGACAAAATCTTTTTAAAAAAATGTTTAGGGGCGCCTGGATGGCTCAGTGGGTTAAGCTTCTGCCTTCAGCTCAGGTCATGATTTCAGGGTCCTGGGATCAAGACCCGCATCAGGCTCTCTGCTCAGTGGGGAGTCTGCTTCCCCCTCTCTCCCTGCCTGCCTCTCTGCCTACTTGTGATCTCTCTCTCTCTCTGTCAAATAAATAAAATCTTAAAAATAATAAAAAATAAAAATAAAAATTTTTTGAAGATTAGAAAAATTTAATAAAATCCAACTGCTTCTCCATACCCACATCATTACCTCTTTGGCCCAAGATACTAAACCTGGTTTATTGCAATAAACCTCCTAACCAATGTCCCTATTTCCTCCCTTAACTCCTATTCTTTTTTTTTTTTAACTCCTATTCTAACCTCCAAACTTTTACAAATGTGTCGGACTGTGTCACTCCTCTGCTCAAAACCCTTTAGGGGTTCCCATCTCCTTTAGAATAAGAGCCAAGGAACTCAATAGTGTAAACTATTTTCTCTTCTCCGAATCCTGTATGTACCACAACACTTCTCACACTGAATACTAATGAGCTTGTTTACCAGTCTGTTGTTGCCTACTCTCTTAATTACTTGAGGACCTGGGTTAGGGGCATTTTCTTTTTCTTTTTAATTTTTGGTATTCCCAGCTCCTAGCCTAGTGCCTAATACCTACAAGGAGACCCCTAAAGATTCACTGAATTTTAATTGCACATAACCACCGTGAGTCTGCCTAACCCTAATTTTTCTTGAAGAAAAGTCCTGGGTATATTCCCAACTAGACTATAAACTCCATGAGGATAAAGAGTGCATCTGCTTCTTCCACAGCACCTACCATGACACCTACTATATACTGGGTGCGAGGTAAACGGTTATTGAATGAGTGAGCGATGAACAAGTAAGGAAATAAAGGTCCTACACCTCAGGCTGACTACCCCCCCTCCCCTCAAATGCCACTGTCATCTCCAGAACAGCTCCTTGTACTTTCCTGAGAGAAGGCTTAGAGTTGTTAACTTCTTTGAGCAGTGCCGAGTTGGCAAAGGGGAACTGCTAGCCTGGTTTCCCGGGCTCAGCTGGCTGGGCTCCGAGCTCCATGGCTGGCCCTGGGTGAGGGGGAGAAAAGGAAGGGCAACTATAGATCACTGCTTCAGTGAAGTGAGCAACACTTGCTTCCGCAAAGAAAATATCTTCTCTGTTTACCTTTACCTCAACTCAGAAGAGCTCCTGACCAGCCAGCTTTGTCCCCAAACTCTTTCTCCTCAATCTCAGGAAGCCAGGAGCCAGAGCCCACTCCCTCTGTTCTGGTGTGTGGTCTGAGTTTCAATTCTGTCTGGCAGACAGTATGGAGGACCCCAGGTCAGCAGGGTCATCAGAATGCTAAGGGGAAATCTGATTGATGAGCAAGTGTCAGCAGGAATGAATGGGAGCCTTAATTAATGACTTCTGCCCTGTTTCAAAGAAAGGTTCCCTTACACCCAGTTCTCTCTTTTCTCTGAAAAAAAAAAAAAAAATTGGGGTGGGTGAGGAACTGAGGAAGAAAAGGAGGAAAAAACACCCCTATAATCCAAAGTTTTCTAAACGACATAAAGGAGACTTCAAAGACAGACATGGTCAGTTTTTTATGTGCAAGACTGGTTCAGTGATTCTCTCCTCTCTTTGTTTCCATGGACAGCTAGGCTCCATTCCAAAGCTAAAAAATAAAAGGCCACATTGTTCTGAGGGGAGCTAGCTTTTACAAGAAATTTCCTCCTCACCACTGGGGCAAATTAACTGCCTCAGCCCTGGGTGCTCCTGGAGCATTTCTTCCTGAACTGGCTCAGCAGGGCAGCCCCCCATTCCTGCCCTACTCACTCTCACCAGAGGAGAAGCATAATCCACCTAGTCCACTCAACAGACTCTGAAAACCGACAGGTCTGGTGAAAGATCACAATTCAGGGTAATGAGTGTGGTAACAGAGGCCTTACCAGGGTTTGTGTGTAACAGAAGCAACATTAGGTTACAGAAAGATTCCTCGAACAGTGGTGTCTAAAACGAGGCTTACATTCAGGAATTTTAGTTTATAACTCAGCATTGAACATCTGCCACACACCTGGTCATGGATCTGGATGATGACACAGAATGTAGAGAGGAAACGTTCAAATCACAGCTCAGCAAGTCACATACTCTCTGCTCTTGGAGTCTCACCTCTAACATGGATTTCATAATATCTATTTCCAGGAGTTGGTGAGGGAGCGTTGAAATGAGACAATATAGGTAAAACTCCTATATAGTATGTGTTTGGTACAGAGAGGTTAATCAATAAATGATAGTTTAGAAAGGGGAAAGGCAGTTAGTCCTGTCTGGATCCCTTCAGTCTATGGAAAACAACAAATAAGAAAAACAAGTAGTCCTATTGTATCTTAGTCAGCTGTGGTTGCTGTAACAAATTAGCATAGACTGGCAACTTATGAACAACAGAAATTTATTTCTCACAGCTCTGCAGACTGGAAGTCCAAAGTCAGGGTGTCAGCACTGTTAGATTCTGGTGAGAGCCCTCTTCTGGGTTGCAGGACACCACCTTCTTGCTGTGTTCCCGTTTACAAGGTCTTCACTCTTATGACCTAATTACTTCCCAAAGGCCCCACCTTCCTAACAGTATCACATTGGGGGTTAGGATTTCATGAATTGTGGGTGGGGGAATACAAACATTCAGTCCATTGCACCTGGTGATATTACAAAGGCTACAAAAGGTGTGCACAAAATCTAAGTATAAAGTAGAGTGTACACAGAATAGTAACCCTCAAGGGAAAGTTTCAGCACAGATTTAACAAAGAACCAAATTCAATCTGAGTGTTGAAAATCAAGTAACAATTCACCAGGTAAAAGAAGCTGGGAGACCATCTGAGGGGAAGGATCCGTGAAAGGACATCAGGCGGTTACTATGGACTGTATGAGTGGAGATTCTGTAAGAGATGGGATAGCCAGATGACAGACGCCATTGAACTTGTCAGTGGATTGGACATGGGTTGAGGGCAGTGGAAGAAGTCAAAGATGGCTGGGTGGGCTTGGTTGCAGGAAGATGGTGATGTTCCAAATTAATCTCACAAGAAACAAGGCTGAGTTGCTCATTCAGGGTAAAGAGGAAAGAGCAAATTGAGTAGATCCACAAACCCCAAACAATGGGGTAATTTAGATGCTTTTATGCTTCGGGAAGTGATGAGCTGGAGGGAGGACACTCGGCTAACTTTTGCCCAACATCCTTAAATTGTAACAGATCCCCCTTCTGCAACTCCATCACCTATATGAATTACTGTTGAAACCCTCCTCAGATATTCCTCTGGCAACCCTGTTAACCAGGTGAGCACACTTGCGGTTGGTTTAAAGAGATGAGAAAGCTGGAACAGTGAGTAGCTTTTAAATGAAAAAAGTACAGGTCTGTTAATGAATTGACTTAAGTGACTTAATTGATTATGTTTGAGTTAAAATCCAGGGATTCACTTGCTGAATTTTGCAAAAACACCTGAAACTAGAAAGTCAAATGGTTTTCTAGTGAAAAATCAAAGCTATGTAAAGTTAATCTACAAAAATTACTTTTTACAGATAGTTTCTTTTGCCCACTTCTACATTTTTTTTTTTGCTAGAAAATACATGCACATGGTAAAGAAATTCTAAAGGTATGAAAGGTTACAGTGGAAAAGAAATCTACTGTCCCCCAGCTGCTACCATTTATCCCTTACAGAGGTAACCACCAATTTCCTGTGTATCTTTAAAAAGAATATATTACATGGTAAGATATATTCTGCACTAACAAAAGCTTGTTTGCATACTTTCTTTTATTCACACAAGTGTTTTTATAGTGCACTCACAGTTCTGTACCTGTATTTTTCTACTTAGCAGTTTATCTTGGACATTGTTCCATATCATTATAGATAGAGCTGTTCTTTCTTTTTCACCATTTCAGCATTACCAAAAAAAGTCTTTACTAAATATTCTGGTATGTATTTATATAAATATTCTAGTACTTTACAGTGTGTAAATAAAGCCCCCCAAAATGGACTGTTCCTTATTTATAAATTGTATATCCTGATTGTTGAGGTTCGGCTTAGTGAGTTATAGATGTCTTTTTTTTTTTTTTTTTTAGATGTCTTTTATACACGTATTATGTGTCAGGCACTGTTCTAAGCGTGTAACATAAATGAATTCTTTTGGTCCTCATAATAACACCATAAGGTAAGTTCTATCTAGCATTCCAATTTTCTTAAATGAGGAACAGAAGCTCAGAGAGACTTAATAGTTTGCCCAATGTCACACAACCACAAAGTAGCAGCTTGTATTTGAACACAACCATTCTGGCTCCAGAACCCAAAGTTAGGTAACTGTTATGCAATACAGCTTCTTAGCATTGTACCTCTCTTTTTCATCTTATGTCCTCCATGTACTGTATGGCATTGGATGAAGGAGGGCACAAAGAATACTTGACCCAGTAGGGAGACCAAAAGAGAAAGAATAAGGCAACTCAGAACCTCCACCCCACCCCCCAAAAGTGCTGCCCCTCTGTGCTCTGTCAAAAAGGGATAGAAAATAGGAAACTGGTTTAGAGGAGATCAACTTATGTCCATCTCACAGCTAGTGAGTCTTAGGCCCAGGGTAATCTGCATGAATCTTAGAGCCCCTTGAAGAATGCTAATGAAAGAACTTCATTTACCCAGATATTTCAATAGGGGTCTGGAGGCAATCGGAAGAGCTGTCTTTCAGAGATTATACTCCTATAGGCTGTTTTTGCTCTGGGCTTTTCCCCCACCCCCACTCTCCCCAAACCACTATCACCAATGTGTTTCATCAGAAAAAGAATTGAGAGCTTTTATTTCCATAGGAAATAGAATTTGAAGAAACCACTTGAATCCCAACCAAAAACAATCCTCCACTTGCCCATCAAGATTGGGAAACCAAGGCCTCAAAAAGGAAGTGACTCATACAGCTCTTTCTATGGGAGCCAGACCGCAAACTTTGACCGTGGTTCCCACCTCAGTATTTTTTATACTGTAGGGGAATATAAATAAAAACAAACTCTCGGGGCACCTGGGTGGCTCAGTGGGTTAAGCCTCTGCCTTCAGTTCAGGTCGTGATCCCAGGGTCCTGGGATAGAGCCCTGCATCGGGCTCTCTACTCGGCGGGGAGTCTACTTTCCCCTCCCCATCTCTGCCTGCCTCTCTGCCTACTTGTGATCTCTGTCTGTCAAATAAATAAATAAAAATCTTTAAAACAAAACAAAACTCTCTTCCCAAACCAGAAAACTTCTCCACAAAGGTTGAAGAGAAAGAAAACAATTTTATTATTGAAAAAACATTAAACCAGAATATGATGCATATCAGGGTCCATCAATCCACAAAGAGATTACAAAGACAGAAAGAAACCTTACTCTTTTATATAGTTTTCTATGAACTGAATTTTTTCCCTTAAAAATTCATATGTTGAAGTCATAACCCGAGTGACCTCAGAATATGACTGCATTTGGAGATAGAGCCTTTAAAAAGGAAGTTAAAGGACACCTGTGGCTCAGTCAGTAGGGTATGCAACTCTTAATCTCAGGGTCATGAGTTCAAGTCCCATGTTGGGCATGGAGCCTACTTAAAAATAATAATAAATAAAATAAAAAATAAAAGTAGTTAAAGGGAACACCCTAATCCAATCTGACTAGTAGCCTTCCAAGAAGAGGAAATTTGGACACATAAAAAGCCAGCAGGGATGTGCACACAGTGGAAAAGTCATATAGTACACAGTGAGAAGGCAGCCTTGTGCAAGCCAAGGAGATGCCTTGGAATAAAACAAACCTACTAACACCTTCAGCCTCCAGAAATGTAAGAAAATCGATTTCTGTTCTTTAAACCACCCAGTCTATAGTATTTTGTTATGGCAGCCCAGCAATCCAAGAGCCAAGCAGATGCAATCCATTTCATACATGTTCTCAAGATAAACAATAACTAGTCCTCAGGTAAGAGGTATAATTTCTGTATGCCTCATCTGCTTCTAAGCCAAGAAAAGGCCTGTGAAGGTAGTGCAGAGGAAACAAAGCTTGAAGGGGTTAGTGGAGAAAATCCTCAAAGTGATGCCACCTCCAAGAGCCTGGATTATATTGTTCTGAGCACTAACAGTGACTATGTTTAATAGCACTTAACAGTTTCCAAAGTATGGTAAAACCATTATTATCATCACAACAACTCTCTGAATAAAAAGGAAATCTTTTATACATACCCACCACCTTCCTCTTCCCCTTCCCCTAACACACACATACACACACACCCCACTTCACCTTCCGGTCAAAATACACATATGCATGTTTCCCCTCACATCACACCCATTTTTTTTAAACCTTTAGGACATTCAGGAGACTTACCAGGATAGCAACAGAAGGGCTTTTGAGCTCCCCTCCTCCCACAGAAACAATGAATATACAGCTACTCAGAGCAATTTCTTCTGAAAGAAATGCAGGAACTAGTTGAGCGACTCTTACACATCAGGCAGATGAGAAAATGCCCACATTGAAACAGGTAAGAAAGGCTCAGACACACTCTCATTGTAGACTCTACCTTCAGGGCAGTGCCATGCCACTGCCAGGGAAATTCCAAGTCCCGGCTTCTCCCTAAAGTGCACAGGGTTTGAATCCCATTTTTAGTGCTCTAACTTTTAAGACTCCTGAGCGATGGGTCCCCAAAACACCTGGCTCTGAAAGCCATTCACAAGTGGCATTCACAAGTCCCACAGAACTAAACTAAACAAAGAAACAGTTCTTAATGGGTGCACAATTTCTCACTACAGCTATGCCTCCAGGGATCAGTGCAGAAGGAGTGGCAAAAATGTCTATTTTCTAGTCTTTCTCTGAAAGGAGTCCATCTGTATACTTTTGAAA